>JARHVA010000264.1:3802500-3942500 GCA_037957365.1 Torreya grandis | reverse complement strand
TTAGTTTCCAATTCTAATATAGATATTCTTATAACATAAGGAAAAAATTCTCAGTATCAAGATATTTTCACTATATTATAAATCAAGAAATGTTTTAAATAATGACCCAAATATTAATATAATATAATACCAAAATTATCTATAAACTTTTAAGTCACTAAATTGCTATAAACTCACATAATCATAACTTGTTTTCCTACTCTAAAGTTTAAAATGAAACATTAGTCCATACAATTATCTAAAATTAGTTTATATTCATTATGATATAATATAAATATTATTAATAATTAAATTTGAATGAAAATATAGTTTTAAAACTTTAACAACAATGGATAAAAAAGAAATAAAGACTTATGGCCAATAAAACACCATAATGTGTATATAAAAACTAGTTGGAAGAGGCAAAAGCTCTACTTCCTATCTTGTATTGGCCACTGATGGAATACAAATGGCTATAAAACAATTACATTATTTAACCATCGCACTCATTGTATGGATGATATAATATACCATTATATGTTAGCTTAAGTATTTCTCCTATAACCTATGAGGAATGAAGGTATACCTCAATTAGTAGACACATAATACATAAACTATGTAATCTTTCACTTAAATTATCAACCTAGGTATGTATAAAATTTTAAGTAATTTTCACTGTATATGTATTAATTTAATATGTCAAAGATAATGCTAACACATACTCTTTTAAATCAAACACACTTATATAAAGTAAATTGCAAGAATTTAAATGTTGTAAAGTATTTCTCAAGAAAATAAATTAAAAGAATTGAAATACTAATATAATTTTCAAGCTTCCCAAATAGGAATGAATATTTAATAATTATAAATTCTTATACAATAAATCAAAAATGAATGTAAATAACGTATGTTGTGACTACTCTTCTGAAAATGAAGATACATACACATAGTGCATAATGAAACTAAACTAAAAGATGGGATCTTTACCATAGTTCTTATTAAGTGGGAGTTGGATAAATTGGAGTTATGTTACAATACATTTCTATCTATAGCTAGATTATTTTAAATAACATTTATTCAATCAATGAATCCAAAGCAATGAACATATTGTTATGTTGAAATTACAGAGTTATTAGAACTATGATAGTAACTTCAACCTTTTATTCTCTAAATTTTTCTATATACATCTTCTTACTAAATTCATCTTGATGTTTATCTCTTAAATAGATAAGGAAATAATTTCATCATATTTATGGTGATAATATATTTTTAACTAATAAAAATATAATTGCATAAAATAGATAGTAAGGAGAAATAATATGTCCCTCTATTACAACTACTTGAGAGTGATAGTCCAATGAAATATAAATGGTAAGGGGATAATATATAGTTGATTACACTTTTTAATCATAATGAGGAACTATCATAATCATTAAATAATATAATTTAGTTTCTCAAAACTATACTATAGTCATTAAACCTTAAAACATGCATGTACAACTATTACTACATGTGGATAAAAATTCACAAGCCATTATTATGGGCTACTTAGTTTCTATAAACTAATACCTCATTGCTATGGTAGCTTATCTACTTACTACAAATAATTTTTACCAATTGCTATGGGTATTTCACCTAATTGATATGAATAGTTATTTTACCTATAATTGACTTAGGATCTATACTTTATGGTTTAGTGATAAAAACTAAAAATAGTAGTAATGATAAATGACATTATTTTATTCATAAATAATCAATCCTAATGTAAAACGCCAAATATTTACAACATATTTATCAATTTCTAAAAAGAAAAATGTCTTAAAAAGGAAAAATATATATTTGAATATATTGATTATAAAAGGTATACAATGGAAATTTAAAAGGTTAATCATGATTAATTATTGAGCTTATCATACTCCCCAACTTAAAAAAATATTAGACCTTGAGTAACCTAAATCTCGTCATATGTTGGGAACATAGGTATTGAAAATAAAAAATGTTTATATGAGACCTCATCCTATATTTGAGTATAACCCTTTATTATTTTCAATTTTACTCCACCTAATGATCTCTATAGCTTCATATTCTTTATATTTTCTTGTCCATTCTAGAATAAGAAATTATAAATGAGGGGGGTGAAAGGTTATAACCAACCAAGTTAATTTGTCTTCTTGTTGCTTCAATTTAATAATGGATTTAGTGAAGAATTACTCTTAGATTATTACCTGAGTAGGGATCTTTTCTTTTCATCTCAAGAGTAAGCTCTTCCCATTTACGTATACAAGAGGAATGTTTTTTCCTATCAATTAATTTCAAGAGTGTTAGATGGTCATTTTTCCTATATTTTATTTCTTGTAACTTTTATCACCACACCTACTTTAGATGTTAATATGATCCAATATTATAATATTTTTTAAGTTTGGTGGTTTCTCCTCTTATCATTAATTTGGAATTAATTTCTTTGCCTTGATACCCTACTATATATTTACCCCTTTTTTCCTCATTAATAAGGTATAAATAAAAATAATATAAATAGTACATATCGTACATATAGCTTTTGATTCCATTCTATGTCAAAAGTGACGTCATAGTCATGTAGATAGAATCCACATAGCTAGTTTTGTAATTCTAGGGTTCTTTTATCATAAACATTAAAGAATGAGTTAGGGTCACTTACTACTCTAGAAAGATCACAATAGAGTTACATGGACTATAATTTCACATATTGTTCATAACTATAGAAGGCATACACCCTTATAGGTTTTATGTAGTCTATTATATATACTATCAGTTGGATTGAATCCTCCACTTCCCCTTTAACTCATTAGTCTCTTGGTCTTTGTTCTATAGTTTTAATTCTAATTATTTCAATTTATTTTTCATTTCCCCCTCTTTCTTCCAACATTTAACTATAATTACTATATAATTAGACCTATATGGAATGGATCTTACATTTAATTTTATTTCCTCTTGATCGAGTCCATCAGTTTGGGTGGAAATGGTCTCAAAGGATTTCTCAAGCCTTAAGTTGATAGTCACTATGGTTTTAGTTTTTGTTTATTCCTATATCTAAATGCCAATATATGAGAATGTATTTTCAATAAAATATTAAATGGCTATCATATCAACATTTAAAGTGGTTAGAGTAATTTCTTTGGTATCTATATCAACTACTAAATCACGTCATTCTACCACGATGAATTGGTATATTATAGGTGGTGTTATTTCTATGGGTAGTGTACTATTATGGGGAGTTTAATTTTTTATTCTCCACCTCTACCACTCTTTTCAATGAATCCAACCCATTTTACTTGTTCTTCAATTCCCTAATGTGTGCCTTAATTTACTCAATATTCGTTTGGGTGACTAACAACTCTTGATTTTCTTCTTTATTTGATAGAATAGGGGTTTCTACATATTGTTCAATTCCTTATTTTTTTTCATTGGATTTTTCTTCTATTTCTTATTCTACTTCCATTCTTATTTTTTTGTCTCCATTTATTTCTTCCTCAAGAGTAGGACCTAAATGCTCCATTTCTATGAAAACTCCAAACCCTAAGCTAAATGAGGTATAATCTCCCTTTCCTCAACTACAAGTGTTTTAGGTGTCTTTACTTCTAATTTCATTTATTTATATTATTTTACACTCTAAATGTATACATTTTCAAAGTTTACATAGTTCTTTACCTTGTTTTCCTACATTTGATTCTTTAAGATTGTCTCTTAGGGGCACTTGGTGGAGGAATCCTTTGTCTTTCTATGGATTTTGAATACAAATATAGATCTTTTGATTTCTTATTTGAAAGTATATCCACAACCATATACTATAATTATAAGGAGGTAGGGGTTAATTTTATCCTTTTATTATCTTTCTCCTGACAGGTTGCTTAGTTATCATATTCTCTTCTTGCTCTTATAGTGGTATTTGTTTTAATTATATGAAGGATTCTCATTATAATTTATATTTTTAATCTCTTAGGCATTTATGAGAAAAAACATAAATTTAATAGTGATGGGATAGGGCCTTTGGTCTTCCCTTTTGGTATTCTTCTTCCACTCTTCTTAACATATTAAGTAGGAAATTTTGTGATTTGACATTTATATTGTGCTTGAAATTGTTAATAAGTTTGAAATGTGTTGTATAAAACATAGAATGATTAAATTCATAGGTAAATTACTTCATGATGAAGATAAAAAATTAAGCCCATAGTAATGGTAATGATGATCATGTCATATAAGGATACAATCGAGGATTGATTAATTGGAAGCATAAATCTTTGTAAAATACAAAATGAAATCATGTAGAAGACATAATTATTCTAGGAGTGAAATAAAACATGATCCAAAATAATATTTTCACTCAATAATAAAAATACTAAAATATTATCAATCACATAATTATTATTCTGATATCCAAAAAAAATTAGGAAAGGTACATATATAGGTGGAAGATAAACATGTACTCATATCCTCATGAATGTTGGATTAACTTCCCCAATGACCTAAATTAAAACCTAGAAAATTTAGATAACATATGTAGGTAAAAACCATTAAATATAATAAAACCCATCTAATAGTAGCTTATGTGGGTAATGTAATTGGGTCCCAACAAAAAATCCTAATGAGGCACCCAAGTACATAGAAAATATCCCTATAGGAGGATGATAGAACCCCAAACCCCCAAAAGAGATCACAAATGAAGATGTTTGATTTTATTGAATGCTTTCATGAATATATCAAAAAAATTATCTATAGTCTATATTTTTTCGATATCAATGACGTGTTCATGGATAAGATCCTGAATGAAATACATATGAATGCCAATTTGCTTGGTTTGTTAATAAAGGACTAGATTCCTACATATCTAGATTGTGATTTGGATATCACAAAAGATGATTGTTGGTTATTAAAACTAGATGCCAAACTAAGTGATAATACCCTAAATCTAATTATCCTTATTGGTATCATTAAAAACCCCTCTATATTATACCTATGTAGGAGATAAATAAATAGAATTTTGTTTCCTACTTGACCAACTAATCGGTCCTAAACCAAGGGAAAAATTGTATCATGAAGTAGACTTATGATTATAAATACCACCAACCCAATATTAATTTGTATACCTAATTAAGTCAACATCAATGCCTATTCTATAGTGAATCCTAAAACTATGAGTACCCTAAATATCATGGAAAATCTTCTTAGTTATTTTCTAGTACAATTCATGTAGTTCCTACATAAACCTAAAGACCATGCCCACTACATATGAAATGTCAATTCTAGTGTGAATAAAGTATATTAGATTACCAAAAAGTTGTAGATATGAGGTAGCATCAACCATAGGATATAGATAATCAGTCTCAATATTTACACTAGATAGAAAGGGAGTTAAATAGAGCTTAAATTTAGTCATGTTAAACAATGAAATAAAATCAAGAGAATACTTGGATTTTGTAATAGAGATACTAGAGTTAGACTGGGAAATTTTAATCCTAAGGAAGTAATACAAAAAGCACAAGTCAATCATTGAGAATCTATCTAACAAAGTGGTTTTCATTGTTATAATGGTGTGTGAGGATCTCCTTTTGATTAATAAGTAATCCATGTAAATAACTAGAATAAATAATGCAAATGTTAGATTATGAAGGTTTACCTTTTTGATGTAAAAAATGTCACTTGACAGGGCATGTTGTAGCTCAGTGTACTACGAGGAAATTCATATCCAGAAGATCACCTTCTTGGTGGTCTGAAGCTACTAATGAACATTATACAGCTAAACAACCTGGGGAAGAAATGACTGATTCAGAGAATGAGAGTGAAAAGTGTATCCATTCTGAATCGATGGATCAGGAGATTTTATTGGTGAAAGATCCTGTTGAAGGTACTTTGGAGACTGGATTATGTGATCTCTCAGAACCGATTACTAAGGAGGTGGTGGTCTCTCCACCTGTTTTGAAGGATTCCCATAGGAGCCAAGAGTTGGCTGGTTTTCAAAAGGATCCTGCAGAGGCATCGGTACCCCTTGGAATTCATGGATCATGGCCTTCTAAGGATTGGGTTGCTGAGGTAGCTAAGGTAGAGGATGGTTAGACAGCAGTTAAAAGGAATAAGTCTAAGCCTTTGGTCCCCCCTCTAGATATGAATCTTCGGTCTTGTAAAAAAAAAAATTATGTTATTTTTTTGTTTGTCCAGCTTATGTCTGCTGTCTTCAGATAACTGGCTAATCTGGTTTTGCTTTTGCCTGTGCCAAGTTATTTTGTTTCCTGGGTGAGCTTAAGGTTTATATCTCCTCTGATGTTAAAGGGTTTCGGGGCCCCTTCAAAACCTGCTTTTACCTCTAATCTAAAACTAGAATAAATAATGAATCATCCCAACATAAAATGTAGACACTTAGATCATAATGGAATATAGATAACCCAATTGAAAGAAGAAAGGAGTCCATCTTGGCATACTAATCTTGAGGAGATTTTTTGAGGCCATAGATATATTTCCAAATTTTTTAAAATAAGAAGGAATATTCCATAAATCATTGTGGTTTCTCCATGTATATTTTCTCCTTGAGGTCACCATGAAGAAAATCACCTTTCACATCCATTTGATTTCCCAGTGATGTGCTATGTCATTGGAAAGAATGAGTCAAGATCAGTTCATTTTGGTAACTAGGGAAAATGTCTTGATATATTCAATACTAGGTACCTAATAAAAACCCTTTATTACCAAAAATTATTTGAACTTGTTTATGGATTCATCTACTACAAATTCTATTTGATAGATCTACCTACATCAAAAAAAAATATTCCCTTAGGGAGAGGGACTAAATACTAAATGTTTTTCCTTAGAAAGGAACCACAATCCTCTTCCATAATATAATCCCATTTAGGAGTGCTTGATGACTCATGAAATAACTATGGATTAGAAGTAGATGTAATGAATTCATGTGGGGCATTCTAGAATAGTGAATGAGTTTGCCTAGTGTATGATGGATATCCAACCCAATGGTCAACACTTTGTAGTTTTTATCTATCCCAAAGAGGACCAATATTTGGAGAGTTAAGAGTAGATTCCTCATATTCTAAATATATTATAGGAGGAGGAGGTGATTTTCCATCACTATTATCATCATCAAAATTATAAGAAGAATATACAACATCAAGAACTTATTTAGATAGTTTTGAATCAATATAATTATCATCAAATCCCATTACATCCAAAGACAATGGAGAAGTGTTAAGTATGGATTTTGGAAGACCCTATTAAAATTTAATATTTATATCAATGATAAATTCATTATTGGTGGGATGGATAAGAATGTATCCATTAATACCCTTAAGATATCCCATGAAGATGCAAGGTTGACTTTGAGGTTTCATTGCCTTACATTTCTTCTTAGGAACTTGGACCATAGTAGGAGATATAAAAATTTGGAAGTGATTAAATGTAGGTTATTAATCATTCCAAGCTTCAAAATAAGTGAATCCATTAATGATTTATGAGGAACTTAGTTTTAGATATGAAAAGTATAGTTGATGGCCTTAGCCTAATATTGAGGAGAAAGAGACTTAGTGTAGCATACAATTATCAATTTACTTCAAGGACCTATTATTTTACATTGTAATACCATTATACTAAGGAATATATTGAACTATACATTTTAGTTCAATCCCCTCAATAGTGCATAATTTATCAAAATGATTACTTATATACTCACCACTATTATCAATGCATAAAATATCCATAGTTTTACTTGACTATTTTTATGCAAGTGAATTGAAGTCCTAAAAATGATGAAATACATTAATTTTATACTTAATAAATTACACCCAAGTATACCTCAAAAATTCATAAATTAAGGTAAGCATGTATTTATTCATGTTGAGTGAAGGAGTTAGAAATGGACTAGTAATGTCACTATGAACTAGCTCTAATATCTATGTATCTCTCCACAATTTTCCTTTGTCACACTTTTATTCAATATTTTTACCATGTATGCAACCATGGAAAATTCTATTAAAAAAATGAACATGTTGAAACACTAAAACCATGTCATGATTATTGAGTTGTGCTAGGTAGTAATAGTTGAGGTGGTCAAATCACTCATGCCATAATTTACTCACCCCATTTTAATGATTGAGTAGTGTAGTAAGGGTTGATCAAGGGAAAAATGTGAGAACATGTACAATCATGATTGGTGATATTTTTTACCAAATGAAACTATTGATTCATTAACTACTTCCCTAATAACCATTTAATTAGGTGTGAACTCAACTCTCTTACCTAAACCAATGTGAGTGATATGATATTGGTGGATAATGAGGGAATAAATATAACATCATAAAATGTCCCATAATTCATTTTTATTAATCCTTTCCCACTAAATTTTGCATAATTATCATTACCCAACAAGATGTAAGGCATAGAATTAGGATCCAAGGATGAGAAAATGTCATGTGATAAAACTATGTGGTGCAAGGCACCTGAATAAATTAACCATGTAGAAGGATGGGACACAAATACAACACATGATTTGCCCTTATATTTTCCATTTTTCTATCTTTATCCTTAAAATAATCATGAGATGATGAACTTTGATTGGAATAATCAAGGACACTAATGATGTGCTTATCAAGCATATTTTTTACTTGGTCAATCTATTTATTCATGAAATTGATTTCATCATGACCATATTTATTAAGGCACATGTGAGTCACTCTTTATTGGTTTTAAAATTTGAAGAGGACTCTTTTGAATCTTTAGACTTAGCATATAATTTCTAACAATTTATTTTCTCTAGGTCCTTATTTTATTTCTTCTTCTTACTACTATTAGAAGTCTTATATTTTTCATGAATCATAATTAATGCATGAGATTTGGTGGAATTCAATGTACCCATTTGAATAATCTTGTCTTGATCTTGAGTCAAATCAATAGAAAAATCATCCAAAGACAACACAGTCCATGTAGCTCCAAGGGCATTCTTGGTGTCATGGAAGGTAGAAATGAAGAAAGAATAGTCAAATCTCAATTTAGCAAGGATGGAAAGAATCAATTGATAATCCTTTTATCAATGTCACACAATTTCAACTATAACTTGAGTTATTTGAATTTATTGAGGAATTCATGTATAGTGTCAAAGTTACCTAGATTCAAGATAATGAGTTTATTTTCCAACTCATGACTCCCCATTATGTCCTACTTCCCAAATATTTTTACCATTGTGGCCCAAACATAATTATGAGATGTTATATATTCAATGTGAATGAGCAAGCTAGGAGACATAGACAAGCATAATAGACTGTAGGCTTTGTCACTCTTGTTAAACCACTTCTATTATAGTAAAATTTTCCCAAAAACCTAAAAAACCCCACAAATGGATTTTCCCTTGAAGACCTTGATAGTACAAATTTGCCTAAAATCTATGAAAATGCCCTGAAACCCTTTAAAAATGTTCATAATTAACTCATGAAATTAGGACATGTTTACAACTTATATTAGTTCTTTTACACCTTCTAAATCCAATGGCACAAGATGTTTTTCATTAAGACCTACCAAATGATAGATGAATAATAAGAGGTACCTTTCTTTTTTTCCTTTTTCTAAATTTGGACTAGTAGGGGACCCCATAAGAATTGAAAAATGTAATAAAATGGTGAGTCTTCAGTATTTTATGCCAACTAATGGAACTTAAATTACATGTAATATGAAACTCAAGATTTCATAAAATTAATTTTGGAATTCATTTACAAAAAACCAAGCTTTAATACCATGTTGTATTAGGACGTAATCAAGGTTTGATTAATACAAAACATAAACCTATATAAAATTCAAAAATAATTTATGAAAAAAATATACTTTTTGTGAGAGTGAAATCAAATAATCCATAAGAATATTTGCATTCAACATTGAAAATATTGAAATATTAGCATTAGCATCATTATTATTGTACTAGCCAAAATGGATTTAAGAAAGGTACATATATAGGTGGAAAGTAGACATGTCCAAATATCCTCATGAATGTGGGATTATATTCCATAATGACCTAAATTAACACCTAAAAAATCTAAACAACACATGTAGGTAAAAACCATTAAATGGAATAAAAACCTACACTAACAGACTAAATTGTTCCTTCGGTGGATAAATCTAGTTTCTCACTAGTTCTATCTAATTAATTACTTAGTGGTATAGCATATACATTTTATTTTCATCTCTCCCTTATCATTATAAGGACAAACACCTTTAATATTATCTCCTTTTAAATAACAACTTGTAACACATTAATGGTGGATACATCATTAGTAAGGGTTTCTAAAACCTCTTTGGCTACATGGTCATCAAAACTTACCAGTTTCTCAAAGTATCTTACCCATCCCACATTTTTAAATAGTGTTATTATATTTTATCTTCTTGTTAGTATCATGTGGTATGTTGGTTCTCTTTACCACACATATACTCCCATTTTTCATTTGTTTAATTACCTATAGAAAGATATGATTATTTTAGGTTGTATACTTATGTTAAAAATGAGATATTATTTTGTGCTTTGGTGATGTGATTATTATTCATGCTTATTTTACATCATTTCCTTCTCCCCTAAAATTTACTCATTTTCCCATAGCATCTCTTGATAGGACATTCACTCCCCTATCAAACTATAACATCACTCATCTTAAATTAACCTTTTACAATGGAAATTACATGTGAGGATATTTAAAGCATAAATGGTAATGACTAGGTAAATTATGATTGGATGCCTACATTGGAGATACATGGATTACGTGACTTTTTATTTAAAAAGGCATTGTGATAGTGGGTTTTATAATTTAGAAAATAACACTTGTAACATGATTATACATACTTGAAATTTTAGCATTTAAAACATTATTACTCAATAAAATCATTATCCTACTACAAATTGGTTTACCAATGAATTTTATATTCCTCAATCTATTTGGTTTTTTATTTGTTTTAGGTCTTATTCAATTTTTTCAAACTATAAATTGTATTGGATGATGGTTATAAGAACTAAATGATGCATTACATACATTTAAATCATCTTCTATAATATCAATAAGTAAGGGCGGTGATTTCAATGGTGAATTTCGATGGGAATGTTCCATAAAAATTGATTCCAACTTCTTATAGAAACCAATTATTTTACTTTGAGGAGGGTTTATAGTTTCAAGGAGTAGGTCACAAACAAACATCTATATTTTTGAAGTAATTATTTATGTATGTTGTAAATTATTTTCTAGGGAGTAACATTAATATTTGATGACAATTTATAGGTGTAGTGTTGTTCCTATTTATCCTTTTAGAGAATACAATTATAGGACTTTTTATAATCTGATAGGGCCAAGAGCTTATGTTGATATTCATTTAGTGGCCCTAGTTAGGTACCCTTAGGAGTTATAAGGCCACATAGTGGTATTATTATACAATATTCAAGAGTCTTTATTAATACTTAATTTTTTGTAAATCAATCTTGTAGTAGTTTTTAAGACACCCATAATAACTACCATATAGCCTATAGCTATTATCAAATAACTTATAGAAAATACCTATAACCTATATAAATTTTACTTAGTATGTATCAAATATATAAAACCTATAACAACTATATCTAACATGTAGTAATTAATTTGAGATAACATATAACAAATTTTTCTATATTCTAAAAATTGCTTATAGATTTTATAAGCTACTCACACCCTTAAGTAACTACTTGTCGAGGACTATAATTAGGTGGCCAAATATAAAAAAAAAAAAAAAAAAAAAATCACTCTAAATTTGAAAATATTCACAAGCATATGTTTCAAAAATGATCTTCATAAAACATGAAATCATAAAAAAATAGGATTATGTAAACATACCTTAAAGTCAAGAAAAATAGATTCATGAAACTCTTTTACTTACAATCCTATGAGATTTGGAATTGGAGACAAAGTGTATTCTAATTCTTTGGGATGTGATTGAACTGGTAAAAAAATTTCTACAATACACATGTCAATATGATCCTCTATTTTTTCATCATTGTATCCTTTGTTATATTATCACCAACATCTTGTTTTAATAAATTGTCCTCCATAATAACTTGTAAATTGATTTCTATTAAAGACACTATCTCTTCCACACTTGTTTGTTCCTTAATTTCCCACAATTATTTTGTTGTATAGATCACTTCTACATCAATATCAAAGTTATAATATATATATTTTTTAAAACCTTCATACTCAATGAATTAATTTATTTCACATATGTTTGTATCACCCTCATTTGTATCTATAACACACGTTTTAGTTGGTTAAATCATAAGATTGAAATTTGAGTCACATGAGGAACAAAGATAAAAATTTAAATTTATGATTGGATCAATATTGTTAATAATAGTCTGTTATAAATTATCATCCATTGGATATTTTTAAATTTATTATGCATGAGGAATCTTTGGTACGTCATTTTGGAATTAATAATAATTTATCATGGGACTAGGTTTGTTATTTTAGAAAAAAAATAGATGTATAATGTAGTAATATATACATATTCTAAAGCTAATTTTTTTTCCATAGAGTTTTTTAAGAACATATATGAATTTGAAATTAAAATCCTTGATTAGAAGATTAGGTTATATTTTGAGTGAGAGTAGTTAATAAAACAAATCAAGATGATCAATGAGTTTCCCAACTTGTAAATCAAATTCATCTCCTAAAACCTTAAAAATAGAAATTAAACTAGGTATTAAATTCAAAAACCTTTCATATTCAGAGCCATATAATATAAAAGTAAAAATCTTATAGGTTGCATCATCATTTAATGTAATTTAAATTGAAAATTAATCTAAACTATTAAAAATATTTGATTTAAATTAAAATGTATAAATATAAATATATGATAGTAAAATACAATATGTGATAGAGTTTTATATAATTTGAAATTAGCAAAAAATAGTAAATAGGCCTATAGATATGGAAGCCTCCATAAAATAAATTTCATACTGACTATGCAAGTTGAATCTAATTCAAAACTCTTTGAAAGTGTGTGTATTTTGTTATAACCAAATTTTAGGATTTAAATTATGTTGGGATAATCCTACAAGGGGAGGATATGGATTCATTATGGACTTTTATGATGATTAAAAGTACATCCTAGTTGATTTTGTGCTGAATTTTATGATATGGGTTTATTGTACGAGGGTTTGTCGATCAATTTTATATGTCAATATGCCATGAAAAAGACCTAAAAATACCAGCTCTTATTCCTTCACAATAAACAAAATAAATATAAAATACAAAATAAGGAAACATGTAATGGTAATATCAAAGCTATCCTCAAGAAACCTTACATAATCTAAGTGCTTCCTACATAGCCCAAATGGGCCTCAGGATAATGTAGTTATCTCTCCTATGGTGATTGTGTGATATGCAATTGTGAAACTATATGATTATAATTACAATATTGGTTTAAATGATTAAAAATGGATTCCATCAACCCATAAGAAAATATATTTAGACTTATCTTATGAGTATTATAATGTTAGAGAATTGAAATTGGAATCAATAGTTCTCTTTTACTCAATGTGTAGTATAATTTCTAAGTGATCATTAGATGTGTTTAGATAGGCATTGATGTGTTTATATAGGGGAATATTTAGAATATTTTCATAAATTTAATTTACAGAATTTTCATGAGAGCCATTTTTAAATGTCTTAATTTTAAAAATTAACCTTTAGAGCATGTGGGACAAGGCTATGCTAGTGGTCAAGGTCATAGTGCAACCATATTAAACTTAGTGAAAACTTGTCTTATAAGTACAAAGACTATAAAAAATGGTCTAACATAAACCTATATGTTGAATATGTATGAATAGGGTTGAAATATGAATTTACATATGATACTTTATATGTTTTTAAGATAATAGAGTTTGTCTTATAGATTTTGAATTGGAGAAATGGCAAAAGGATCAAGTAAGGTAAGGATGTCAAGATCAAACATTGTCAAGAACTTAATGATTAATTTTGTGTCTAATTTACCCCCACTTTATTCTAGTGGTGGAAAAAATTGAAATTACTAGATTAAAGTATTTATCAACCTAAGTGTGTATACACACTATATTTTGATGTAAATCTTGATCATGTAATATGCTTTAATGTTGTTGGAAATAATGTCATTGATGTCAAATGTCTAGCATTATTAGTGATAAAGGCCCCATTTCATTTAAATGTTGTTTATAAT
Source organism: Torreya grandis (assembly GCA_037957365.1). Taxonomy (NCBI): domain Eukaryota; kingdom Viridiplantae; phylum Streptophyta; class Pinopsida; order Cupressales; family Taxaceae; genus Torreya; species Torreya grandis. Next base: position 3,928,292 of record JARHVA010000264.1, on the reverse strand, counting down.
AGATATATCTTGGCTAATATGAGTTAATATTAATTAATATATATTTTTGTTGCATATGAGACAAAAGAAGGGCCCATGGAGAAGTCAAAGAGCCACAGGGTAAAGACAAAAGAAGGATGGGACACATTTTCCCATTAAGAGTCATCTTGGGGAATTCTAAGAGTCACCAAGTGAAGACAAAAGAGGAAGGGCACAATTTCTCATGAAGGGACACTTTGAGGAATATGAAAAGTCACCAAGATGAGGACAAAAGAGGGAAGGATGTTTTTGCTCATGAAGGGTCACCACATGACTTTTCAAAGGAATGGATATGAAGGGTCACCACATGACTTTTCAAAGGCATGGATATGAAGGGTCATACAAGTTTGGCACCATTTTCCATGAGGATTGAAGGGTCACAAAGGGGGAAGGCCAAAGGTCATTTGGAAAGCTATAAATAAAGGCTTGAGAAGCCATTTGTAATATGAAAAAGAAGGTTGATTTGATATTGTATTATTTAGCTTAGAAGAGCATTTATGAGAGATGAATAAGATTTGTATTTGTTATATCTAGCTTAGAAGAGCAAAGGTGAGAGAGAGGAAAGAGATATTGTAATGAACTATCATTTGTTGAGTTAGCAACATTGAGAGATAGTTGTGTGGTTTACACAAAGGGGTTAGTGCTCCTGCGGGTTGGTGCTTATGAATTATTATTGGGTTGGTGCTTGGTAAAGGGGTTAGTGCTCCTATGGGTTGGTGCTCACGAATTGTTTCTGGGTTGGTGCTCAGCAAAGGGGTTCATGCTCTTGCAAGTTGGTGCTTGTGAATATTGTTTGGGTTGGTGTTCATTTATATACTTGAGATTGTTCTCTATGGTTTTTCCCACATTGGGTTTCCACATTATATCTGGTGTCTCTCTCTTGTGTGGTGTTTATTATTTTAGTTTTGTTGCATATCTTGAATGTTTGATTAAGTGGATTTTGATTAAATGAAAGTTTTAGAAGATATATGATATACTAATTCACCCCCCCCCTCTTAGTATATTTCATGCTTAACAATTGGTATCAGAGCAAGTTCCTTTTTGAAAAAGTTTTACAGCTTGAAGGTAGATCAGGAAAGCACAAGATGGCCATACATAAAGGTGCCTCTTCAATAAAAACAATAGTTGATCAAGAAGAAGAAGAGGATGAAGATGAAGTAAATATGGAAGGAGAACTCATGTGTGCCTTAAAAGAGTTGAAAGTTGATGAAAAGAAAAATTGAAGATTGAAGAGCCAGATCAAGAAAAATGAAGAGGAGTCAAAGGAGATAATTGAAGATCTACAAGAAAACTTTGAAGAAGCCAAGAAGAATGAAGAAGATCTAATGACATAGTTGGAAATAGCAAGAAAAGAATGTGAAAGGTATATTACTGAAATTGCATCTTTAAAAGAAGAGATTGAGAAAGCAGTCAATAATAAAATAGTCAATGATTCAAAATTTGAGAATAGCAGTAATATGCTGAATAAGATATTAGAAAGAAAAAAGGCAATATCATATAAGACAAGTATCAGTTTTGAAAAGAAGAAGAGCTATGTTGAAGCTCTTACAAATGAGGAAACAATAAGGGAAGAAGTGAAGAATACAAAGGACAAAGAAGGCTAGAAGGAATAAAGCTATAAAAGGCAATCAGGTCAGAGATTCACAAACAGGTCCTATTTTTATGGTTATTATTTTTATTATAATGGATATGGTCACAAGAAATTAGAATGTATAAAAAGAGCTGACAATCTCAAAAATAAGGAAAAGGAAGCTCATGTAGAGTCAAGTAGAAGCTATAAATATTTTGCTCCTCTATCAAGCTTTTATGAAGAGACCATAATTTGTTACAAGTGTAAAAACTTTAGACACATAGCTTGGTATTGTAGAAGTGTGTTTGAGTCAGTCAAGAAGGACCAAAGTTTTAGGGCTCCATTCATCAAGTAAATGGTTTAGACATGGCAAAAGAAACAACATGAAGGTTCTATGTTGGTCCAGATAGCTTTGCATGCAAGAAATTAAGAAAAGCCATGGTTTATTGATAGTAGATATTCGAGGCACATGACAAGAGATAAGAGCAATTTCATAACCTGGAAGAAGATCAATGGTGGCATAGTGAAATTTGGGGACAATACTACTGCCAGAATTACTGGAAAAGGTACACTAAGTTTAGATAATGGTAGAACTAGAATTGAAAATGTTTTATATGTAGAAGGTCTTAAGCATAATATTTTGAGTGTCAGTCAAATGTGTGATCAGGGGCTCACACTAAAGTTTTATGTAGAAGGTTGTGAAATTAGAACAAAAGACTTGGATGTATTGGGCAGATAATAACTTATATATGCTATCAAACATCAAAGGTCAAAAATGTTGTTTGAGTCAAATTGAAGAAAGTTGGCTATGGCACAGGAGAATGGGGCACATAAATTTTGACAATCTTGTCAAAATATAAAAAAATCAAGTAGTCAAGAATCTTCCAAAGATCACAAAGCCATATAACACACTTTGTGGACCTTGTTAGCATGGGAAGTAGGCTAGAAGGTGGTTCAAAACAAAAGAGTACTCGACCACTCAGATGCTAGAGCTTGTTCACACTGATCTATGTGGACCTATGAGGACTCAAAGTACTCAAGGTGATAAATATTTCATGTTTCTTATTGATTGTTTTTCACATATGACTTGGATAATGTTTTTAAAGAAAAAATCAGAAGCTTTTAGACAGTTCGAAGCATTCAAAGCATTAGTTGAAAATGAAACTAATTTGAAGATTAAGTGTCTAAGATCAGATCGAGGAGGATAATTCATGTTAGATTAACTTATTGAGTTTTGTGAAGATCATGGAATAAAGAGACAGTATTCAGCAGGTAGAACTCCATAACAAAATGGAGTAGTTGAACGGAAAAATAGAATAGTTTAGGAGATGGTGAGGACAATGCTAAATGAATCAAAGATAGAAAATAAATATTTGAGAGAGGTGGTTGGTATAGTAGTGCATATTTAGAATAGAGTTTTATTAAGATTCAACAATGACAAGACTCCTTATGATCTATGGAAAGATAAACCAGCAATAGTTGATTATTTCAGAGTTTTCGGTAAAAAATGCTTCATAAAGAGAACCATTGAAAAACTTGGTAAGTTTGAATCTAGAGTAGATGAAGGTATATTTCTTGGTTATTCTTGCAAAAGTAAAGCTTATAAATGTTATAACAAAAGAACCAAGAATTTTTTTGAAAGTGCAAGTGTTAGGATAGAAGAAGATGGAACACAAAGAATCAGTGATCTAGTAGACATTCTTGAAATCATTGAAGAGGAAGGCTTTGAAGAATTAGATGAATATGAGGAAAAGGAGAAGGAGAAAAAGGGCACCAAGACTCTATCCAAATATGTTTAGAAAAATCATAATGAAAGTGACATCATCAGGGATATAAAAGAAGGAATTCACACCAGAAGAATGATGGTAAGTGAATCTGAACAAGTTAATTTCTCTTTGTTATCTAAAATTTAGCCTAGAAATTTTTAGAAGCTAGACATGATGAGCATTGGGTTAAGGCTATGGATGAAGAATTAGATCAAATAGAAAAAAATGACACTTGGGAATTAGTGACTAGACCAAAAGATCATAATGTAATAGGAATAAAATGGGTTTATAGAAATAAGTTGAATGAAAATGGAGAAGTGACCAAAAATAAAGCAAGATTAGTATGTAAAGGATATGCTCAGATTGAGGGAATAGATTTTGAAGAAAATTTTGCACCAGTGGCAAGGTTAGAGGCTATTATAATGTTTCTTACATATGCAGTATTTAAAAATTTCAAAGTGTTTCAGATGGATGTCAAATCTACCTTCCTAAATGGGAATCTTGAAGAAGAGGTCTACATTGAGTATCCTGAGAGGTTTATTCTCTCGAATATTAGTAACCATGTATGTAGATTGAAGAAAGCATTGTATGGATTAAAACAAGCTCCCAGAGCTTGGTATGCAAGACTTGATAAGTACCTGCAAGATCAAGGATTCAAGAGAGGATTTGTTGATAGTTATTTTTACATCAAAATAGAATGTGAGGATCAATTGATTATTGTGGTATATGTTGATGATATCATTTTTGGAGGAAATATTAAAAATATAACAAAAGAATTTTTTGATAGAATGCAAAAATAATTTGAGATGTCTATGCTTTGAGAATTATCATTTTTTTTAGGGTTGCAAATATTTCAATCAAATAAAAGAATTTTCATATCTCAAAGTAAATATGCCAAGGAAATGTTGAAGGAGTTTGGTTTTGAGGATTGTGCACTAGTTGGCACACCTATGTGTATAGGAAAAAGGTGAGCAAAGATGAAGATTCACCTATTATAGATCAGTCTTTGTATATATCTATGATTGGTAGTCTTTTATATTTGACAGCATTGAGACCAGACATCATGCATGCAGTAGGTATGGTTGCAAGATATCAATCATCTCCAAAAGATAGTCATGTTTAGTTGGTGAAAATAATATTTAGATATATCAATGGGACATTGGATTATAGATTATGGTATCCCACAGGTAAAGATTTCACTTCAGTTGCTTATATAGATTTAGATTGGGCAGGGTGCTTAGATGACAGAAAGAGTACAAGTGGAGGATCTTTATTCCTTGGTGATAGCTTAGTATCATGGCTAAGCAAGAAGCAAAACTTAGTATCACTTTCTATAGCTGAAGCAAAATATATTGTAGTAGTATTGTGTTGTACTCAAGTGCTTTGGATGAAGCAAACTTTGGAAGATATCAAGGTAAAGTATGATGAACCTATTTCCATTTTTTGTGATAACACAAGTGCTATAAATATTTCAAAAAATCCAATAATGCATTCAAGAACAAAACATATTCCCATTAGATATCACTTCTTGAGAGAGTAGGTTACAGATCAATAGGTTAAGATGGAATATATTAGTACTACAGAGCAGATTGCAGATATTTTCACAAAGGCACTACCAAAAGACACATTTGAGTATTTGTGAGAGAAGTTTGGAGTAATTCCCTTTACTTCCTACCATTGAGGTTCAACATCAGTTGAGGGAGAGCTAAGTGTTAGCTCCAGGTAGGCCCTTTGCCATTGATGTCAAAGGGGGAGAATAATAGGTACAGGTGTAGAAATAGGTATAGGGAACATGTATATGTTATTATAGTAAGGGGGAGTTACTATATGTTTTTAGATGACAGTATGTACATGTGATAGGATGTGGTAGTTTCAAGATTGAGGTTGCCATCAATGACAAAGGGGGAGATTGTTGGAAATATTGTCATTGATGTCAAAGGTCTAGCATTATTGGTGATAAAGGCCCCATTATATTTAAATGTTGTTTGTAATAGATCTATCTTGGCTAATATGAGTTAATATTTATTTAATATTAATGAATATATTTTTGGTTGCATATGAGACAAAAGAAGGGCCCATGGAGAAGTCAAAGAGCCATGGGGTAAAGACAAAATAAGGATGGGATGCATTTTCCCCTAAAGAGTTATCTTGGGGAATTCCAAGAGTCACCAAGTGAAGACAAAAGAGGAAGGGTGCAATTTCTCATGAAGGGACACTTTGAGGAATAAGAAAAGTCACCAAGATGAGGACAAAAGAGGGAAGGACGTTTTTACTCATGAAGGGTCACCACATGACTTTTCAAAGGCATGGATATGAAGGGTCATACAATTTTGGTGCCATTTTCCATGAGGATTGAGGGGTCACAAAGGGGGAAAGCCAAAGGTCATTTGGAAAGCTATAAATAAAGGCTTGAGAAGCCATTTGTAATATCAAAAAAGATGTTGATTTGATATTGCATTATCTAGCTTAGAAGAGCATTTGTGAGAGATGAATATGATTTGTATTTGTTATATCTAGCTTAGAAGAGCAAAGGTGAGAGAGAGGAAAGAGATGTTGTAATGAACTATGATTTGTTGAGATATAAACATTGAGAGATAGTTGTGTGGTTTACACAAAGGGGTTTGTGCTCCTATGGGTTGGTGCTCACAAATTTTTGTTGGGTTGGTGCTCAACAAAGGGGTTGGTGCTCTTGCAAGTTGGTGTTTGCGAATATTTTTTGGGTTGGTACTCATTCATATACTTGAGATTGTTCTCTATCATTTTTCCCACATTGGGTTTCCACGTTATATCTGGTGTCTCTCTCTTGTGTGGTGTTTATTGTTTTAGTTTTATTACATATATTGAATTTTTGATTAAGTGGAATTTGATTAAAGGAAAGTTTTATAATATATATGATATACTAATTCACCCCCCCCCTCAGTATATTCCATGCTTAACAAATGTAAGACTTAAAATAATGCCACTAAAAGTAGTTATTATCTATATTTTAAAGTTTAAAATATAATAAGTTTAATTTTAATTTTTAAAATAAAGTAAGGAAAGTATAAACCTAAAAGAGTATGAAATCTAATTACCTTGTAACTTGAAATTGGAGAAGTGTTTTCCCCATTGTTAATGTCTTTAGATAAATATTGAACCTATGCCAAATTGAGAGTGATAAAGTCTCAATTTGAAAACCTTTGAATGATATTTAGTTGGAAATATTGTTTTCTCAAACTCTCATTTGACTATGTAGAGTAATGTATAAAATATTTGAAGTGGGAACCACCAACTGTGGCTCACTACATATAAAAGTGTAATGATAGACATTGAGTGTCACTAGATTATAATATGGAACACATTAAACATGAAGAGGAATCACTTCACTATAGATGGATTTAGATTTTATTTGAAACTTTTAAAATTTTCAACTTTTTAAAATTTAAAATTTTGAAAATTTTGTACTTGAGAAATTTTAAAATTTCCAAATAATAACTCGAACATGAATGAATATCATACCCTTTATACTATATTATATTGATATTCATGTACATTTGGATTTTTAAACTATTGAAACCTATAAATATTTTAAACTTAACACTTTGTAAATATATGAATGAGCACACATGCATGTGACATGCCCCAATAATCTAAATATTATGAATCATGTTATAATTTTTTAAAGAATGTAGTGGCATAAATATAGTATTTGATCATGAAGACTTGCCTTATCAATAAAATCACATTTTGATGCCCAAATTTTGATGCAAGGGACATTTCCTAAAAGTCACTTATCCCAAAATACGAGTTATGTAATATGTGAAAGATAAAATCATGTAGTAGCACTTGAAATTTTGAATGTATTACATCATAGTATTTGAATATAGCATTAAACTTTCTTGTGTTAGATAAATATACCATTTAAGAACATAAACATTATGTGCATCATGTGTATCATAGAACCAAATTAGAGAGTAGTGTAGACATATAATTTTCATCATTTATGTGTCACAATTATGAGTCAAAACCATTTTTTGAAATAATGCACAAATCAGGCCAAAAACCACTAAAATGCTCTAATTCATCTACACACATCACATATAAATTACAAAGAATATTGATCACCTTATGCAACTATAATATTCACTTAATTCATCATGGGTCAAATTGAAACTATGCAAGAGATGTTTTGAGATTAATCATGTCAAACCATTCATCAAGTTTCAAAAGCCAGTTCAATTTTCATTAAGATAATTAAACTATATTAATTAACTTAATATTATTCTAATAGGAATTTTCATATATTTTTAGAATTGATTTTTCCTTATTTCATTTAAATTAATTATTCCTCTAATTATGTAAAATGGATAAATGATGACATCATCATAACATCATAGACAAATATTAGGGATGATGATGTCATAATGAAAGTTGTCAAGCACTAATAATTAATGAAGGAAATATCAAGATTAGGACTAGCCATGGATCTTTAATGCAACCTATTTTAAAAATATTTATGAAAATGAGCCTTCAAAGTTGACTTAATGATAAACTATGCATATTGATTTGAATCTAATATCCATAATCAATCTAGTAAATCTATAAATAATAGGGTCACCATAGACCTTCACATAAGATATTCAGTTCAAAGAACCTCTAGAGAAATCTAGATAAAGATTCACCCTTTTTCTTCTGACGGGTTCAAAAATAATTTGATATAGTTCGTAGAAGTTGTTACATCTTTCACAATTTGACATTGTAGAATACTTTGATATTTACATCCAAGTACAAACATGTGTGTGTGTGTGTGTGTGTGTGTGTGTGTGTGTGTGTGTGTGTGTGTGTGTGTGTGTGTGTGTGTGTGTGTGTGTGTGTGTCTGTGATGGATTTGAAGGAAACTTTTAAATGAAAGGTGAAATGTACTATTTATGCTTCTATTTTAATTTTTTTTCTTAAAGTCTTTCCTAATCTGAGAACCACACTTAAGAAGTTGAAATTGATATTGTTTTAAGCTTGTTTTACATATTAATTACAATTAACGTATTCTAGATTCATGTGTTTACATTTGGCATGCCTAGTGGAACCGACACACCTCAAAATATTCTTGGAAACACTCTTCGCCCCATTATATTCAAAAAAATATCATTTTGACCTTTTTCATTTCATTTCTTCTAATCATTATTAATTCAATGTTTTAATATGAAATATTGATCACAGCATGTTTTAAACTCTATAAGGATGCTCTATGTGAAATATGAAGGTTTGACCTATCATATATAGTATGAACAAAGGTTTATAAGTTGACTGTGTATCCATTCATGGTGACTATGTGTAGAGAATGTTGTTTGAGTGAATTATGCTTAAGCATAAGATTTTTATGATGGTTATTGGCACTTAAAGAGGACTTATAGATTATGTGGCATGGGTCCATATATTATAAAGTGTTTCCATGTTCCCATTTTTCTTGAAGAAGTGTAAAAGAGGTAAATGGGTCATCATATGAACTAAAAGCTGACTTAGGCTTATTTGAAAGTCTATTTTGCTTAAGTGTGACTCGTGAAAGATGCCTTAAGGGTAAAGGCATGTGTTGTTTCTAGAAATTAATATTTTGGGCATGATAACTCATTATATATCTATAAAATGTGAAATAAACTGTGTTGGTTTCTAGACTTGAGAGAGGTATTAGTGTAGAGTGAGTGTTGAAGCAAAGAAGAGAGGATAGGTAGTGTGTTTGTTAGATGAGTTGATATGCATAATAGTTTTTTGACTATGTGTATGATTTTTAGGTCATATTTATAATGAAATAGTAGTTCTCTTTAAATTTGATGATATTTAAAGAGGTTTGAGTGTGCATATGAGGATAGTTTAAGTAGAGAAGGAGAGATATTATGGCATGCCTATGTGAGAGTCTTGTATTAAATAGAAATGGAGTTTGTGTAAGGTTTAGATAATCATAGATCAATCATCAAGTGTTGAATACATCAATACTAAGGTGGAGGTGTTCACTTCAAAAGAGGGTCTAAAGAACTTGATTTTCCTTAGGGATAGTTGCTCCCTGTGAATTAGGTGTTTCACTAAAGGCCTTTGGTCAAAACGACTTGATCAAGGTTTATGGTCTAAAAGACTTGACCAATATCTTGTTTATAAAATCTTATAGGACAAGTAGTCCATGTGTTACAAGCTTTAGAGTGGGTTTTATTCCTAATGAGGGTTTCCTATAGGAACTATGTGTTGTGTGTCTGATCTTGTGTATGCATTAAATGAATGAGCTCTCTTTTTTATGTTCCTTGATCAAGTTGATATATGTTTATTATTTAATAGTTTGAAAGGATTGGAATTGAAATTGAAATATTGAGGATCATTGATACACCCCCCAATGATTATACCTCTAATAATTGGTATTAGAGCAAGTCCTTTGGTAAATTCTTGACATCTTTAAGGTGATCCAAGGTACAATATGGGTAGTCATAAAGGAGGTTTCTCTACTAAGAAAGTGTTGATGCTCAATGGATCCAATTATGATTTTTGGAGTGTAAGGCTGAGGATATACATTATGTCTATAGGGTTGGATGTATGGTAATTTGTTGTGGATGGTTATATTTCTCCTACTACTCCATATAGTACTATAGATAAGAAGTTTTTTTAGAATAATTTTAAGGAAATGAATGACATCACTTGTGGTCTCACAAATATTGATTTCACCAAGATAATCCATTGTAAATCTACTAAAGAGATATGGGACAAAATGTAGATCATTTATGAAAGAGATTCAAAGGTTAATCTTGATAAGTTGTAGACTCATAAAAGGTAATTTGAAACTCTCAAGATGAAGGAAGAAGATTTTATGGCATACTTTCTATTGAGAGTTGATGAGATTTTGAACATCATCAAAGGTCTTCAAGAGAACCTTGAAGAGGCTACTGTAGTTTAAAAAGTATTAAGTTTTCTATCCCTCAAGTTTGATCCAAAAGTATCTACTATATAATAAAGTCATAATCTTACTTATTTAAAGAAGGATAAATTTCATGACACCCTTACTTCCTATGAAATGAGGAAGAATGATGATATGCCACCAAATAAGGAAGTAACTTTCAAGACTGAAATGAAGACAAAGGAGAAGTTCCAAGGTAATAAACCCAAGGAAGATGACATTTCTGATATAGATGAGGATGAACTAATTATTTTGATTTCAAGGAAATTGAAAATAGGTTCAAGTAAGTATTAGGGTAAACTACTACTCAAATTATTCAATTGTGGAGAGGTATGACATTTTGCTAATATAATCCCTCATAAGTATAAGCGGGATGATGATAAAGAGCATGATCAATGTCATGATGATGACAAAATATCATTAAGGTCTGATATAAGCAAAAAGTGATTCAAAAGGTTAGACAATAAGAAGAATTACTTCAAGGATAATAAGAGTCTCTACACCAAAAAGATTATAGCTCATCAAATGAGAGTGAAGTTAGTGACTTAGAATATGACCATGAAGATGTAACCCTATTCATGGCTGAGAAAGGAAGTTGCTCACATCAAAAGTATTCTACTTGAAGTGATTCAAATGATGACGAAGAAGAGGTAGACTATGAGACTACATTGGCAAATTCTCTTCAAGAACTAAATATTAATAAGAATATTAACAAGAATATGAAGTCTCAATTCAAAGACTATGAGGAACAATTCATTGTGTATGAGGCAAGAATAAATGAAGACACCAAGTAAAATGAAGATATGGTCAAGCACTCAATTGTCAATTGGAAATCTTGTCTACAAGCCTGAAATCTAAAGAATATGAATTTTTAAGCTATGAAATTGAGAATGAGTCATTGAAATCTAAGTTAGAGAAGACATCTAGTAAATTGAATTGATTTGTGAGATTTGAAAAGATCTCAAGTGATCTAGACAATATTTTTAATGATCAAAAGTATGAAAGTGATAGAACTAGTCTTGGATACAAAGAAGAACTAGACAAAATGAAGACTGATGTGAACATGGACAATCATACTTTGAAGATAAATCATCAAACATGGAATGAAGGTGCTGACAGAATAAACATAAATTAGATCAAATAACCAAATGACATGAGGTATGCAAATTTTAATGGTTACTACTATACTCATAATCAATTTGGGCATAATCTAGAAAATGTAGAATACCTATTAGAAATATGTTTGAATGGGACTATGATGGGGGTCATCAATCAAAATGTGTGAGAAATGTTGAGTGTTTCAACTATCTTGATAAGGGACACTTGGTTATGCATTGTCCAAATAAGGTAAGACAAGGTGAGTCTTCTTCAAAATGAGTAGTTTTATTTCAATTGTCATGACATTAGACACATTGATAGTTTTTTTCAAACAAGTTAAGACAAGTTGAGCTTTCATCAAGGAGTACTATTTTTTACAACTATGAAAAGATTGGTCACATTGTTAGATTCTGCAAGCAAAGGTCTAAAAATCAAAATAGGTTTAATCAAGATCTAAGAGTGCAAAGAAGGCAAGTTAGATCATGGAAACTAAAGGTGGTAAGTGTGAGTCATGGTGAGTCTATAGGTCCAAGTAATATTTTTTCTATGGTGGATAATGCTTCAAAAGTTTATGAGTGACAAGGGCTCTCATTTTTTGTTCATGTTGTGAATGAAGAGATCAAGCTCAAGGAAAAGACCAAGGTACTAGTTGAGGCTAGTTCTAAGGTAAGTATAGATCCAAGTGAACATCCTTCTATTGATAAGTAAGTTTAATTCAAAAAACATCAATTTTTAGTAATTAATGATGAGGTTTCAAGCTACAAGGAAGATTCTATAGATGAAAAGGTATGTCATGAGTCTATGTTATCTCCATGTATTATCAATCCAATCATAGAGGAGAATATTATTGTGGATAAGCATGTTGATTCTCTTAAGCTTAAGAAGAAGAACTATAAAAATTAGATGACCAAGGAGGAGAATGAACATGAGGAGTTGTGGGTAACTCTCAAATTCACATTATTCTAGGACATTATGAAGTAGGGTGTCTCTTCATATACTTCTTAGGAGACACCTCTCTTATGGAGAAGCAAGTTTGTGTGATCAAGATCATAATGCCAATTTATATAGAGACTTGTGTTGATTTTAGAATATCATTGGTTAAGGGGGAGTAACAAGTTCATGAGTTTACTCCATAGGTTTGTGAAGGAACTATAGTATAGGGTCAAAATGAATGTTTCCAAGTGGAATAATGATATTTATGAAATGTCAATAAGATTTTGGTGCTCAAAAAGGTCTGTGCACTTATTTTTAGTGTGCTCCAAGTGTTTTTGTTTTTTGTAGGTATGTTGAAGTCAAATTGAATATTTTTTAGTGCTCTCAATTTTCTCAATTTTGGCTTAAGGGTAAGTAGGCCTAAAATGGCTTATAGGATGTATGGGTTCCCAAAAATGTGGAAGATTAAATCTTGGTCTAGAAGTGTGTGATGGTTGTCATAAGTGCGAAAGAAGTTTCAAGAGTGTGCATTGATTAGAAGGTGTTGTGATTTGATATAAAAGTGGTTTGACTTATGAATTAAGGTCTAAAACTATTAATAGGTTTAATGAGCCAAATGGGTTGTCAAATAAATCTTCATATATAATGTAAGGTTTCAGGTTTTCAAATTATTCATGTTTTTGTTAAGATGAAGGCCTAATTAGCTAGTAGGTTTGTGAAAGAAGTATGTTGTAGAGGATGTTATTGGTGTGATTTAGGGGGCATATGAGAGTAATATAGATATGATTTTTTAGGTCCTGAAGATGTGTCTATTGAAAGTTATGGGCTTTGCAAGTTCTAGGTAGGGATATAGGGAGTCTAGGCATGCTTAATATGAAGATTTGATTTTTTTTCTTAGTGTTTCCAAAATATAAAGGTTTGTATGTTTTAAGGATATTTTTCAAGTTTTTTTATAGAATTTTTCCTATTTGGTGAGTGTCATGAAGTTATTTTTATGGTCCTTGTGGTAGCTTGAGATATAATTCTAGTAAGCCTATATGGTGATTCTTCATGTTGTGTGGAGATCTAAAGTTGGTCAAGAAGTGAAATTGCTCATAAATATTAGTGGGGTCCATCTCAAATTCTTATTGAAGAGTTCTATTAAATTAAAATGCATGGTTGAGAAGTAGAAGGTTGTATGCACAGAGTTAGGGGGGCTAACTCAGATAGCTTGAATGGCTTGAGGAGATTTTATATGATGTGAGGGGAAGCATATGTGAGATGCTTCAGTCATATTGAATATGTGGTGATATTTTTTATAGATGATATTTTAATAAGGTTATCATGATAAATTGATTAAACCTAGTTATATTTGTGTGTTCTTTCTTCATTAGTTGTAGTGCTTGATTGAAGAGAGTATTGACATGAAGTAAGAGGAAGCTATCAAGGCAAAGAAGAGGAAGGATCAAGGTAAGGGGGAGTTTTTATCATATTTATAAGATGGTATTCTCTTGTTGGTGGTATTTTTAAGTTCCCAAGATCAGTTGGTGCCCACTTTGTCATTGTGTCAAAGGGGGAAAAAGTTCCTATTTTGAGAATGTTTGAAGAGAGAGAAGGAATGTGAGTTGTATATTGTTTTATGATGGTTGTTGATGTCAATGACAAAGTGGAATATTGTTGGAGAGTTTTAAATGATTTCATGTTGATGTCATGGAGGTGTTCAAGTAAGTGGATGAAGTGCGTTGATACTCTAAGTGATAATGATAAAGTGTACAATGTACTTGTCCTAGTATGTTTGAAGGAGGCTTGGTTGATCTTCTATTTTAGCATAGTTAGAGATGATTAGGGATGAATATAAAGTATTAAAAATGTGAAATGGGTATTATAATAGCTTTATATAATTTGAGTTCTTATGTTCATGAGTGGATTTCATCTGGTTGATCATTGTTTTCATCTAGACATTTTGGGTCTAGTGGCAAATAATTTGAGTAGGTAGTTTGTTGACATCACCATTGCCACATGTGGATGAGTCAAGGGGCATTAGTAATATGATTGTGATCAAATTTATACCTATTTTTTATTTACTAAATCATAGGTCATGTGATTAAGCATGACAAAAGATATACAAGTGTAAAGTTAGGCTCCCAGGAAGTTTGATAGTGTTTTCTCATACTTTACCAAATTTGTATAGTGGTAAGAAAAGCTTAGTAGGAATTTTGATGTATTCATATGTCACATGTGTGGAAGTTTCAAGAGAATTTAAACATATGGGTTTATTTATTTTTGTGCCTAGTTGATGTGTGCTAAATTTTAGGTCATGCAATGAAGTGCATCAAAATTTATGCATCTAAAAAGTTGGCCTTTCGAGCAGTTCTTAACATAGTTAGCTCTGTGACAAAAAATTCTAAATGAGAAGATTAATATAATTATACCTCACATGCATAAGGGTTCCATGAGTATATTTATATATGGTTAGATTCTCTTATGTGAGGATATCATATGGCCCAAATTTTAGATCATGTGTCTAAATGCAGCAAAAGTTATTATGGTCCAAAGTTAGGATTCCAAGCATATTGCAAAGGTTCCCATAGTTGATTTTGTACAAGGGTAAAGACAAGGACCAAATAGAGATCTAATGGTTCATGGGTAATTATATAATTACATATCAATAGTGCAATTGAGTGAGATGATGGCAAGTTCTTGATGTTTAATAGTAATGATGCTTAGAAGGCATGTGAGGGTGCCAAATGTCATGATCATGGAGGTTCTAAGAAAGATAAAATAGTGAGTGCTATAAGATAAAGGCTTCGCTGATCCATAGAGATCAATGGTGTGCATTGAGTCAATATTGTAAGATTACATAATATAAGTTCAACATATTATTTTTTTAATAGTATATCCAAGTTAAAGTTCAAAAAATATTGATGGTGTCTATTTGATCTAAGTAGCAAGGACATGAAATGTGTTTTAAGTGACCAAAGTTTCACTATGACCATTTAGATTTAAATATTCAAATTTGTAAAGGAAAAATTAGTGCTCAATTTTTGTGTTATATCTTTTGATTTATGCATAATTTTACCATGTATTAAAAATAAAAACTTTATAAGACTCCAAGGTACATCTATATATATAAATTTGAAGATTTGAAAGTGTTTCTAATTAGATATTTTTATGTTCAAAGTTGACTATGTGTTTGTGTATGTTTTTCAAGTAACTTAAGAAGGGTATTTGAGTTATGATCATTGGTAATTTGATGTTTTATAATGAAATATTGATCTAATCATGTTGTATACTCTATAATTATGATCTATGCGTATTATGAAGGTTTGAACAATTGTATGCAGTATGAACAAAGGTTTAAAAGTTGACTCTATATTCATTCATGGTTATTGTGTGCATAAATTGTTGTTTGAGTGAATTATTATTAAGTAGAAGGGTAATGTGATGGTTATTGGAACTTAAGGAGGACTTATATATCATGTGGCATGGGTCCATATGTTGGAAAGTGTTTTTGTGTTCCTAGTTTTCTCAATGGGTCATCATAAGACCCATTGAGAAAACTAAATGGGTCATCATAAGACCTAATAGGTGACTTACGCTTATTTGAAATTGTGTTGTGATTAAGTGTGACCCATAAAATATGCCTTAAGGTTAAATTCATGTGTTTTTTCCAACAAGTAATATTATGGACATGATAATTCATGATAGCTCTATAAATTGTGAAATCAAATATGCTCGTTTCTAAACTTAAGAGAGGTGTTAGTGTAGAGTGAGTGTCGAAGCAAAGAAGAGAGGATAGGTAGTGTGCCTCTTGGACTATAGGTCTTATTTTTATGTCATCTTAGTGTTATTATAGTTTTAGGATATATTAATAGTTTTGAGTGTGAATGTGAGGACAATTTAATTAGATAAGGTGAGAGATTGTGTCATGCTTATGTGAGAGGCTTGTATGAGATAGAAAGGAAGTTTATGTATGGTTTAATTAATGAAAGATCCAACATCAAGTTTTGAAGACATCAATACTAAGGTGGAGGTGTTTACTTAAAAGTATGGTATAAAGTAATTGATCTTCCTTAAAGGTAGTTGCTCTTTGTGAAATAGGTGTTTCACTAAAGGCCTTTGGTCATAAGGACTTGATCAACATTTCTAGTCTAAAGGACTTGAACAGTCTCTTTTTTGTAAACTTTTATAGGATAATTATTACATGTTTTTTAGGCTTGAGAGTGGTTTTTATTCCCCATGAGGGTGTCACACATGAATTATGTATTGTGTGTCTAATCTTGTGTATGCATTGAATGAACGAGATCTCTTGTTAATGTTACTTGATCAAGTTGATATATTTTGATTATTTAATAGTTTTAAAGGATTATATTTATAATTTAAATATTTGGGTTCATTTATTCACCCCCACCTCTTAGTTATTATACCTCTAACAAAGTCATTATCCAATCCTACTTAGAATATGTATTCATTGGATCCTTATAAGTATACACTTTCTATAAATTCTTCACAATAAGTTGAGAAAAATATAAAATACCTTATTTAATCATCAATAAGTTCATTTTAATGAAAAACAAGTCTCTAAAAATTCACATTAATAATTTACAAACATGTCACCACAACAAGTATTGAGTAATACATAGCACACATTACCTACTTCATAACATCACAATTCTTCTAATTTATAACAACAACAACTTCCTTTAAACCAATAGTAGACCTATTTTAATTTTCAACAACATTATATTCCTTTTAACCAACATTAGGTTCCTTATATTTTGTAATAATATATTCTCAACATTAATAATAACTCCCTTTCTCTTCATATCAAATTCTTGATTATCAATAATAGACCTACCCAAACCAACAACACCTTTGCAATCCCCATCTTAATTCAAACCAGAAATAGGTCCCTTATCAAATGTATAATTTAGGTTATAGGGTGAGTATCCATAATATAACCACCCAAATGGTATCCATCTCAACTTATATAAATTCCTAACAAGCCTATGAATCCATGAATGCCTAGCAAAACACCCTGCTTTAATTACAAAGTGACCCTAATATCCAAGACTGGAATGAGACAAAGGAATTTTTTTTAGGGATTCAATCATGTAATAAAGGAAATAGTTATAAATTTTATGAGATATGCCATCACCTATTTGACATGAGTTTCCTACAATTACCTTTCCCACCTCATTTTGAACTACCTAAGTTTGATAAATATAAAGGTAAAAGCAATCCATGGGAGAATCTACAAGATTTATTTATTAATTCTAATAATTATATTTAGTAGAATTTACTTGATTATATTGTTTCCTCTTATCTTAATTAGACAATCCTTGGAGTGGTTCTTTCATTTGCCAAAAGGGTCAATCACCTCTTTTGATGACCTATGAGAAAAATTTGTTAAACATTTCTCATATAACATAGAGCAAAAATTCATTGTAGTTAAATTTTATAATTCCAAACAACATTTTTGAGAGAGATTATATGTGTTCTTGAAAATATGGAGGGACCTAGATATTCATTTCCTGCATAATATACCAAATGAGTAGTTAGCTATTATTTTCACACATAATCTCAATGTCGAGGTAACATATAATTTAAGACTCCATTATGGAAATAAAATTTAGGAAATAATGGATAAATGGGTGAATATTGAAAAGGGACTTATTGATAAAGGCTTGGTTAAAATATACTCTTAGAATCAAGCACAACCTCAACCTCAAATTCAAATACCAAATGAAACAAGCCCTTCTAAAAAACCCAAGGCATTTCATAAAAATAATAATATGGTTGGGAGAAAAAAATGCATGTTCAAATTATGTAATCACTACCACCCTAGATACTCCATATAATATAAGGATAATATCATAATAGAGTCTTCAGTAATCTTGTTGAATCCATTAAGGCATTGTTTCAAAAGTTAGTTATACCTAATATAATTATTTGGCCCATTCTAAATCAATTTATGGAAATACAACCAAAGCATACATAGTAAAATTAAAATGAGTATTGAAATTATAATTATGTCATAGGCCATTAAATCTATACATGTGTACAATTGAGGCATTTTATCTAGGATTTACTCAAGAATGGAGAAATCAAGCTAGAAAAAAATTGTCAATGGCAATTTTAAAATGTCTATTTATAAATATCCCTTCCCAAAGCACACAAATTAGTAACAAAAGAATCATCAACACAAATCTCAAGGCTAGAACCAAAATCAATCTATTCATAGTCAAGATCATGATTCCCATACCAACTAGGTCAGTTATCATAATATCCCATAAAATTATGGTAATATTATTAATTATGTTACTATTAATTATGTTTATAACATTAAAGTCACTCCTCATCCACCATTTAATAGTTTCAAAGTGTTTTACCTTCTATTTTAGGACATTCAACTTCATCTTCAAGTAGTTACCTCAAGTTAAAATGGCATAGTTATGCCTTGGCCCTCACATATTACTATTCCTGGTCCTTGATTCACTTTGTCTAATTTAGATAATGCCCTCCAAAATCAGAATTATATAAATGAAACTATATATCCATGAGTTAATATCCAAGGAACTTTGCCACCTTCCACTACTAATTATATTTAAGACTATGCACCTTCTAAATCCAAACCATCTTGGCATCCCATTAAGAAGTAATATGATATTGATGAACAATTAAGAAAAAAACCTATGCATATTTACATCATGGATCTCTTGAATTCATCAAAATTTCACATGAACATATTGAATAACTTTGTTTAATAGTCTATGTTACCAAATGGCATTGATCCTACCCAATTTCAATCACTTGTAGGACATTTATCCCTAGGTAAACAACTAACATTTGATCAAATCTATATGTCATCCCTTGGTCCTTTGCATAATTATCTCCTATAAATTGAATACATAATTTCCTACCACACAATAAAGCAAGTTATTATAAATAATGGTTTAGGAATGAATATTACTTTCTTAAAGTTTATTCAACACATGGGATATAGTGTGGTAGATATGCAACTAGACATTATCATGATCAAAGCCTATGACAATGTAAAGAGAGTCTTTAAGTACCATTTATCTACCTATCAGTCACAATACCCTTTATAATGTAATTGATATTGAACTTCCTTATGACTTACTTCTTGGTTACCCTTAGATTCATTAATTATATGCAGTCCCTTCCATGGTACACTAATGTATCAAATTCCCTCATTCCATACTAGAGGTCATTATTCTTAGTGATTTTTAACCATACCATTATTATATAAATATAGAAGATAAGTATGGGAACTATACTTATTTTCCTAGCACTAATTTTTTAGGAAAAAATAACAAAAAAATAGTTCTTGATTCCCTTAAATCTAATTACATTGACCTAAGTGACCTCGTATCCACTACTTCTAATCCACCTCACCAAGTGTATTCCCATTTTATCATTAAATATTAGGGTATTGGTACCTATATCATAAAATAAACATTACACATTTCAAAGTTTCCAAAATATCCTAAATCCCATGGTATACCCAAGACTACCAAAAATCCTAGTAGGCCCAACATCGTATGGTAAAAGAGGACCAATTCTCCTTATAAAAATCCACTTGTGTTTGTCAAATATACCTCACCAAATAAAGACCAAACCATAAGTTTTTAATCATCTTGTTTATATGATGATGTGTTTTCCACATATTTTCGAGAACCAAGTACCTCATTCCTAATTTAATCGTGATTAATCTAGATTATAAATGAAAATGTTTCAGGTTAAAATATAAAGGTATCTAATAACTTGTCCCTATAGAAAAAACATAAAGGAAATCAAAGTCTTAGATATACACCACCTAGAGGTGACCTTTTGGATTTCTATAGTGATACCACTTTGACATCTAATAACAACACTACTAGTAGTGACATATCATCCTCTTATAGAATATGCAATGAGCTTGTCAACACCAACTTAGTTAATACTAATTCTATTCTCAGTATCAAAACCCATGTACCTATTTCCCTCTATTATCTTGAATTAATTAATTGGGACCAAAGAGATTCTATTATACCACTAGATGACTTATAGAATGAAGATGTAATTTCTAAGTTCATGGGCCTTAGAGAAGTTATTAATTTTAAAGTTATTTATCTTCTTATTGGACCCTACCACCTAATTTAGAGAGAAGGTGAAATTCCTTGGTCACAAATAACATATAACATCAAGATTCATTGGTGAAAACCTCTGTGAGGCACCTTTGGATCAAGGAAAAATTAAAAAAAAAGACAAATTCATTGGTGAAAACTCATAATAGGTTCCCTTGGATAGGGAAATTCACTTTACTCTTTAGGAAGCATAGAGTCCTACAGGTTCACATTGTCCATTAGAGTTTATCACCACTTCAAATTAGCAATGAGTCCTTGATAAAATGGATAAAGACTTTCCAAAGACATTTGTTAATTGGCCACTAGTAGACATGGTTGATTTTGACTCTTCTTACATGGGTGAGACTTATAATCCATAATCTAATATAGAGGATCAATTTCATTCATTATCAACTATTTTATAAGATGGTTTCATACTTATTGTAGAGGACACAACCAAGGTAAAAATTGGTACTTATGATTATTTAGAAATGATTACATTGGGTGTATCCCTCACTATAGAGGAATGAGAGCTTATTATTTTTATTTTGAAATATTGTATTGATATATTTTCATGGAAGTATGTGGATATGATAGGTTTGGATCCATATCTAGTGGTATACTATCTTTTTATTCACCCAAATGCTAAGCCAATTAAACAAAAACTATGAAAAATACATATATGCACTACTATCTTGGTCAAGAAAGAGTTATAAAAACTATCAGAATTAGGTTTTATTAGGCCACTTGATTACTCAAAGAGGATCTCAAATATTTTTCTAGTAAGAAATAAACCATAACGGATTTACTTATTAATGATTTTAGGGATATCAATAAAGTTTTCCCTAAGGATGATTTTCCATTACTAAACATTGATATGATAGTCAATTCAACTATAAGGTATGACATGTTATCATTCATGGATGGCTTCTTAGGGTATAACCAAATTAAAATTGCACTTGAGGACCATAAAAAATAACATTCACCACTCTATAGGGGAGATTTTGTTATCAAGTCATGCCATTTGGTTTGAATATTTCTAGTACAACCTACCAATGTACCATGACTATCATATTCCATGACATGATACATGATATTATTGAAGATTATGTGGATGAAATTCTAGAAAAGTCAAAGACACATGTAGGACATCCTGAAGTTATATGAATAATATTTGAAAGACTTTATGGATATAAGGTACACCTCAATCCTAATAAGTTTGTATTTGGAATAACTTATATAAAATTATTAGGATTCATTGTACCTTGTAGAGGAATTAAATTTGATCATGAAAATGTAAAGGCCATTATGGAAATGCCTCTTCCTTATACCTTGAAGAAAATCTATAGCCTTTAAGTCAAAATTTAGTCCATTCACTAGTTTATCTCACAACTTATAGATCAATGGCATCCTTTTAATCACATTTTTAATAAAGGTGTCACTTTTTAGTGGAATACATATCATCAACAAAATTTTGGAGAATTTAAAACCTATTTGGTCAACCCACCAGTGTTGACCCCACATATGCCAGGGAAGCCACTTCTTCTTTACATCTCAATGATTGAACTTACACTAGGGGAACTTTTGGATCAACATGACACTAATTTATTATTTGAGTAGAAAAACTATGACATATGAACACAAATATACATCAATATATAAATATTTCTTGTATATGTTTTTCACATCCTGAAATCTATGACATGATATGATAAATAACAAAACTATTATGATTTCCAAGATTGATCTCCTTAAGTATCTACTATCAAAATCCACTTTGACTAGTTGCATGGCCAAGTGGGTAATGTTTCTAAGTGAGCTTGATGTTGAGTATCATAACATAAAACTATTAATGGGTAGGTCTTGGTATATAAAACTGTTGAATCTCCTCTATTAGACACCAAGTCACTCACTTTTGAGTTCCCAAATAAATCAATCTTGGATTTACATTAAGTGCCTATTAATTCTAAACAGTGGAAGCTTTATTTTTATTGTTTTTCACCTCCCATAGATCTAGGTCTAACATTATTCTTATTAATCCAAAATTATATCTAATTTACAAATATTTTCAAATTATTTTTCATTGCAACAATATATGTTAGAATATGAGTCACTTATTATAGGAATCTATCTCATGATGTAGTGGAACATTAAAAAATTGATGGTATATCAATATTCCCAATTGATCATTAATCAGATGTCAGATTGATATCAGACTAGAGATGAGAAACTAGTTCCCTATAAATGCATAGTGGATAAACTAAAACAACATTTTGAATCTCTTCAGTTTGATTAGATACCAAGAGTCAATAATATGTCAGTAGATGCAATGGAAAAAATTAGTTCCATCATAGTAATCGGCCATAAATGTCAAATATTACCAATTTATTATCAAGAATATTATTCAACCAACTCATGTAAAATCATATTATAAGATGGTATTTGATATTTTTGGTCAAAATTCCCCTTGGTACTAAGACCTATACACCTATCTCCAAAACCAAATTCTCCATATTAACCTATTATGAATCCAACATAAAACCTTCATTCATAATTCATCCCATTACACATTAATTGATATAACATCTATTATAGAGGCTATTATGGAACACTAATTCATTATTTAAATTCAATAAAAATTAATTTAGTGCTTAAATATGTATAATAAGGGATTTATGGGGCCCACACCAATGGTATGGTCCTTACTAAGAAATTATTTCAAATATGGTACTATTGGCCATCATTAGAGTCAAATACCTATAGGCATGTCAATAAGTGCCTTACATATCAAAAACATGGTGATTTGATTCACACTCCTTCACAAGAACTTCAGCTAATCAGACTCCTTAGCCATTTTCAATGTGGGAACTTGATCTTATAGGAAATATAAACCAAACTTATACTTATGGCCACAAGCATGTCCTAATTGATATTTAATATTTTAATAAGTGGGTAAAGGTAATTCCTCTCACTTAAATAAATAGAAAATAGATTTCCAAGTTCATATTTTATCACCTTATGTGCCACTATGGAATTACCTCCACTCTTATATATTATAATGGTGGATAATTCAAAAAATATGACATAAAATCCCTTTGTATCTATTTCTATGTCAAGAAAAAAATGTCCACACCCTATTTTCCTCAAGGTAATGGCTAAGATAAGTCATATAATAAAAAAACTATTAATATTCTTAAGAAGATTTTCAATGAATCTAGCCATGATTGGAACTTGTAATTATTCCCATCCTTGTGGGTTTATTGTACTAGTACCCACACACCTATATATGCCACACCATATTTCTTGGCATTTGATTTGAGGCTATCATTCCTATAGAGATAAATTTTCCTTCCCTATAAATCTCACTACAAAATATAGTCATTTAGGAAGACTATAGTGTTTTCATAATACAAGAACTAGAAATCTTAGATGAGAAATGGCTAGCTACATTACACCATTTTAAGGTCTATTAGAATAGGGTATATCACAGTTACAAATAGTGTATTATTCCTAGAGAATTTGAAATTGGTGATTTAGTTTGGAAATAAAATTATAAAAACACCAATGTAGGATGTAAAAATAAGTGAAAGTTTTAGGACAATTGGCTAGGTTCATATATAATTAAAGCAGCTATGATTATGGGGCATACCAACTGGCTACACCTAATGGTAAAGAGTTAGAATAACCCATGAATTTTATGCATCTCAAGAACTTTTATGATTGATTTGGTCAAATATTATCCATGATAACCCTTGATTAGGGGCATTTGTTTCACTTCCATTCCTATTTTACCTTTACTCCATCTTTCATACCCTGGTCAATAACTATCCTTATTATTGATTCCTATTACTATCATGATATTAATTAATACCAATAGGTGATACACATAGATTTGGAGTGAATTTCATAAATAATTTCAAAATGATGAGCCTTAAAACCTCTTTACAAATGAGTGTATTAGGCTACTTTAGTATGGTTTTCATGGTTGAACAACCTTAAAGTGACTTATTTTCATGAAGAAATATTATTATATCTAGTTTAGTTGTTGATTGAGCCCTTAACTAAGGTTTTTTCCCCCTTTTATATCTGTTTATTTTTAAATTTTTGAATATCATCTTACTTTCCTTATTTCAAAAACAAAAAAATGTTATAAAAATCCAAAAATCACAAAAAATTAAAATTCAATCAGGCTTTAAATATACAAATAAATATAAATCCAAAAATATTTGAACCTTTTATCATCTTATTCATCTATGGCCATTGGTCATACTCTAGGTGGGAGCCTCTTATTGAATCCCAATAATTTCCAGTCAACATTACCATTATTCACTTATCCTCCCAATTTTAGGACAACTACATCAACCTAAGGTCCACATGGACTATGTAGGTAGCTCTTGGATGCATGGGATATCTTGGGTTAGATTGGTCACTCTCAATCCCATTTTATTTTCCCATAAATATTATTAATTTATGATATCACTATTTTGTGAGAAAAATTATCTTATTCTCTCATCATATTATAAGAAACCTTATCTTATGCTTTTACCATAAATCAACATTTTTTATTCCATAATATATCTTTTCTATTAGTCATCATTTTTCTTATTTCCCATCCCTAAGAGAAATAAATTTGGCCTAAAATCCATCATGTACTATTTAGATAGTGTCTACTTGCATGGGTAATTTAGAGATAGCTTAGCCACCCCTTCCTTATTATTTTATTCACCCCCTTTCCTTTCTATTTTGAGACTCCCATTATCACATCCCTTTTACCCTACCCTTATGTGAAAACATGTCCAAGCCTCATACCTTACTATTTCACACATTATGGTCATTAATTATTTTTTATATTAGTTATTAACAAATGTGTTGTGAGTGATTAGATTGTGTGCTTTATTATGTTTTGATTAGCTTAGTTATTTCTCTATATTTAATATATTATGCTTACACTTGAGTCTTTATTATTCGCATCTAGACCTTCATTTATTTTCATTTGTATTATTTGCATTTATTTGTTTTTTATTATTTAGTGCATTGTGTTTTCTATTGGGGTCTTGGTTTGCCATATCATGACCCTAAGTAGTTATTCATTGAGCCTACACTAGTCCTTACATGTCTGACACACCTTTATATCATAATTCATTTATAATTATGATGCATATTTTCATCTTAAAAATTAAAAAATAAGTGATCAAGTATTATAGATAATTCACACTATGAACATCTCTCTTTGCACTATCTATTGATCACATCCATAAATGGGACATCATTCTATTATCCATAAGTCATAAGAAGTAAAACAAATACATAGAATATGGTTATTTTTATGCTAATTAGGATGTGCATATATTACATTAGCATGTCTAACTCATCATAATGGTCTACACCATGTTCAACCCATCAAAAATCAAATCCTCCCTATTGGGGAAAATCATTTAGTCAATGATCAAATATGACTTGAGGGGTAAATCCTTAATAAATAATTCTCCCATCTTTGGTAAAATTTAATTATTTAGTCATTATTCTAATTCCAAGCCCACAAATTTCACCTTATTTGGGAAAAGTCAAAATGTGTCACTTGTTTTGGGATACATCCTCTCCACTTCCTCCCAACTTGGGCCCATTTCAATTCTATTATTCTCAAGCATTAGAACTCAAAGTGTGAAAGTATTAGCTCATTTGGATTAATATAATCCATGGGTTAAATTCACTCTTCTTGTTTATTACTCTCATTTTTGATAACCCATCCATGTATTTCATCCCTAATCGCCTCTCGAGGGGGCATCATGGGTCATTGATTGTTTCTTTGTCTAAATTTTCAACTGCCTCTTAATGAAATTTCTATTCTTTTAATTTCTTTTATTCATCTATATGCCTCATAATAGCTTATAAAATATGGGAAAATTTAGAAATATAATTTTCACCACTTTTATGTCAAATTATGTGTCAAAACCACTTTTTATAATAACACATGAATCAGGCCAAAAACCATCAAAATGCTTTAAGTCATCTACACCCATCACATGCAACTTATAAAACATATTGGGGAATCCTTGATTGGGGAAAAACATTATATAAAACTACCAGCTTCACTTAATTATCTTGAGTCAAATTATGACTATACAAGAGACATTTTGGGATAAATCATGTTAAATGATTCATCAATTTTCAAAATCCATTTCATTTTTCATCAAGTTAATTAACCTTTATCATTTAGCCTAATCTTCCTCTAATAATAAATTTCATAGCTTTTTGAAATTATTCTATTTTCCTTGATTAATTACAATGAATTATTCCTCCAACTATGATAAGTGTCCAAATGATGACATCATCATGAAATCATGAATAAATATAGATAATAATGATGTTATCATTAATTTTGTCAAGAAATAATAATTAATGCAAAAAAATATATAGATTAAGGCAAGTCATGCATCTTTATTGAAAGCTCTTTTCCAAAATATTTATGATGTTGAGCTTTAAAATTTGACTTAATGATAGGCCACACATATTCATTTAAATCCAATGGCACCAATCAATATAATAAATATATAATTATAAGGGTCACCATATACCTTCACATAAGATTTTTAGTGCAAATGAACTCTGCATAAATCCAAATAAATCTTCACATCTTTTTGTCTAATTGGTTTAAAAATTATTTGAGATAGTTCTTGGATAGATGTTATGGATTTCAAAATATGACATTAGATAAGAATTTGATCTCTATATATAAGCACAAACATGTTTGTGTGTTGTATTTGAAGGAAACACCCAAATATAAGTTAAAAGGTATTGTTTATTATTCCATTATTAATTTTGTTGCTTCATGTCTTACCCAATATGAGAAACATTCCCAAGAAGTTATATTTTCTATTTTTTATGCATGTTTTGCATAATAATGAGAATTAACCTCTTTTATATTCATGTGTTTACAATTAGGATTATAAATAATGCATGATATAAATAATGGAACCATATTAATAAGTAATTAACATACAAGAAATACCATACAATGTCACAAAATTTGTATAATATGTCACACGTAGGGACTAATAGATTCAAAAATGGTACATGTGAATGTCACATATGAACACTAGGACAAGGGCCATACAAAAATTAAATGAATATGACATATAATCAAGAGTTATACATATAAGGCCAAGGGCCACACACAATAAGTAGGAAATGTATATCTTATCATGTAATTAATTAATAAAGAAACATAGATCAAATGAAACTTGTTTATATCAACAATATGTATCCATGTCATTTTTAGTAAGTTTCATATTCATGTGATACATGAAAATTATAAGTGATTAGAAAAACATTTTTATTATATGTAGTTCAACATGGTAGAAAGGTTGTGGGTAGATACAAACTATTAAATGTTTAATAGATAATGAAGAGATGCTCGTGGCTTAACAAGGATGTTGGGTAATAAGGGAATACCAAAATTAAAACCTTGTAAAATTATGTCCTATATCACACTCAAATACCTTTGTAAAATAAATTTGTAATGAAAAATTAAAATATGATATATATCTAACATAGAATAGATAACATATGGAAAGAAGTATGTTAACAAAAAATTAAAATGATTCTTAATTCCTCATTTTATTTTTTTGAAAAACATTTTGATTTTTTTAATTTTTTTACATATATTATTAGTTGGTATTTTTAACATATTTGATTTTTTTCCAATATTATGTTTTTTCCATATTATAATTTTCTCCATATTTGATTTTTTTCAAATACAAGAATTGAAAATTTATTAAGGTTAGAAAATAGAGGAAGAGGGAGTGATTCAAACGAACCTCAACAAGGGTAAAAATCATAGTATGGTAAGAATGATGGAAAAATATGTGCCCATAATGTATGTGTAAATAAGTTGTAATCTAGTTTGAATGATTAAGATACATAATAAAGTACATTATCATCATAGGAAAGAGAGAGAGATATGATCATGTAAGTTTAGTGCAATCTATAACATGATAAGTATGGAGTAGTGAGAAAGAATGTGAATTGAAAAAATTTGTAATGTATTTGCTTTAAATTGTTTGAATTGGTTTTAAAATCAAGAGGGAAAGTGCCCATAGTGAAAATAAAGAAAAAGGATAGAAGAATGTTTGGATTGGGGATAAAATAATTAGCAAGAAATTATATCAAAATAAGTTACATACAAAGAAAATTTTTAAGTAATTAAATAATTACTTGATTAGAGGAAATTTTCCATGGGGTTCCCACATAAAGGGTTTATCAAATTTATTCATATTATGATAGACCACCAATTGGAATAGTATATTGTTGTCTAGAGCCATCTGAACCATTATATTACATATCAATCATAATTTTATTGGAAAGATTTGTTGGAGTATGCCTTATTTTTTGCTTATGTTTTGATTATGATATCTTATAAAAATTTTGATATTAGATAATTATAATTGGTATTCATGGTAGATTTTTTTAATATTTTCCATGGTCTACCAAGGATTTAATTATATTTCTCTAAATTAGGATCAATGTGAAATAATGAGAAACATGATTTAAGACCAAGAATGACTTGAAATGTGATAGATATGTTGCAATGATTTAGTGATATAGATTTTATACATATTTTATTTATAAACCCAAGATAACTAAGAAAATATAAACTACATATATTAGCTTATTAAAACTGAGTAACTATAATATTAGTGCATTATTTACTATCTATAATTGGTTTAATAACAATAGGATCTAGATAATAATAATGTTTATTTGTCTCCTATTTTATAGCCATAGTTTTGGGTGTAATATTAAATGTTGACTCTATATATTAAGTGAATATATTGAGAAATACTTTTTTGAATATTTTTTGGTCTTGCTTTGATGATTATTATTTTGTATGTTATTCTATGTGAGAATGCAATTGCTTTTTTTTATCATTATATCATAATCCACAAATTTTTGATATAGTATTATATCTATTTGAAGTATCTTGTTGATACCATTTATTTTAAATGGGTGTTTTCAATTTATCTTGTATGTAAGTATTCAACCCTAAATTTTAGATATGGGGAATCTAGGGTTAAAACTATAGTAATTATAACAAAAGGGTGATAAAATAATCTCAGTGGGAAAATTAATAAAAAAAACTTAGATAAAAAATATTATAAATTTATATAACTAAGGCTGATAAAAATATAAAAGTACAACTATTGACAGATATTATAATAAATAATAAACAATGGTACTTAGCTGGTTTACTGTGCACAAGTAGATATAGACTATAAACACACATAAGATATATAGGATTAGTATTCTGAATCAATCATAAAATTATGGAATATATACTTGTATATATATTCATATACACTACCATTAGATATAAATTCTACCATCAACACTAGTGTTTAACTATGATGTAGGTGTCCAGTATAGAATAATGACTAGATCTGGATGAGAAAAACTTCACTACTTTGGGTTTTTTGTCACCTTTATACTGATGTTTTTAGATATAGGATACAATCTATCACTTTTATCTAATTGATAAACCTCCATCTCTTCATGTTAATTCACACTTTGAATGAATTTACTAAAAAATGGGTTAGTGGCATCATGATGTCGAGTTGCCCCAAATACCCCTCTATAAATGGGCACTACCTACATAGCCAAATTTTAAGGAGGGATTCAAACTTATGTATTTCTCCCTTATGTGTGGAAAAGTGTGTGTAAAATGGTGAAATATACTATATGAAGATGCATGTGGTGATTTACCTCTTAATCTGATAAATATCACTCATGGGCTGATCTTTGAATGCTTCAAACCTATAATACGGCTGCTCATATGCTTGATATGAAAATAAGGAAGAATGGAGTAATTATACAATCTATTGATTTAGATTTAGTAGGTTTTTTCTTGGTATTTTATAGATGATGAATGAGATGGTTTAGGCTTATATTTATACCACATCTTTTGAAAATATCTCACCATAGGGTTTAATAATATAATTAGGATTACCCATGGGTTTCAATCATTTTGTAATTTGGATGACATTTGGATAATGGACACTAGATAAGGATCTAGACACTAATGTCAATGATAGTTTCCATCTATGTCTAGTAGTGTTTGGAGGGATATAAAACCTATATGGATATGATATTGGTAGCTGATGATGTTTATCAGGTTTTGAGATTTCTATGTAACACATGGGACATGGGTCATCATAGTGATATGGATAAAACTAAGAGATAATAATTTATTCATAGTGAGATGGTTAATGTGATCCTTTAGATAATAGGGAGGTATAGAAATTAATGGTAAATCCCTAATTGGTATTTTTCAAATGTACAAGACTAAAATGCTATAAATATTTAGTTTTAGTATCTATAGTAAGAGATATCTATATCTTCACCCACTCTAATATATTTAAATAAATAATGATGTCATATCCCTATCTTATAAGTATTTTTCAAGGAAAAATTCAATTATTTAAGTAAATTAAGGTGCCTTAATGTGATTATGTCACTTGATTTAATTATAAGGGTTGGTTGTTTGAGGTCATCATTAGATTATTAATTATTCCTACTTTATTTATATTTCTAGTGTGTATTTTTATTTTTTAAGTTTTTGAGTTAGTGAATTCAATTAAATAAAAAAGCTTAGTAATCATTTAATTCATATTAAATGGATAAGGTGAATGTGGCTCAAAAACCATACTCTACGGATTACCATACCTTAATGCTAAAATGTTGGATATAATTTTCATCCCATACCATGTTTACAAGTTTCATTAATGTCTTTTTATAGATGTTTAAAAATACCTAAATTGGGTTGATACCTATGTTTGATTTCATTATCAAAGATCACATTGAGTGTCTCATACTTTTTTCTTATTTTTCATTGATAATGACATCATGATTGTCAAATTGACTATGTTGTTGATTTTTAGAGCATGAAAGAGGTCATGGGACCAAATCTTGATTATATTAATAATTTACTAAGTTTCATGATTGGAGATTAAATTTATATTGCTTTGACAAAGGGTGAATTGGAATATTCATAAAGGTTATTATGTGGCCTTAACATTCTTATATTTTGTGTTTACATTTTATTTTATTAGGGTTTTTTCATGAATACAAGTTAGAAGAGGATGTGAGAATAAGAAGTTATTATGGTGGCCATGGAGAACATGAAGTTATTTTCTCCTTAACTTAATTTTATTTTATGGAAGTAAAAATTGAGTTTAGAATAAACTAATGAAAAAAATGGAAATTGGTAGTGAGTCATTATTTCCAACTAACATGCAAAACACACTTGTAGTTATTATGAGGTTTACAAATAAAACTCCTAGCATGAAGCAGTTATGATAGGAAAAAAAAGAATAAAGAGAATAAAAAAGAAGTTCAGTCTTTAGTTTCATGCTTATTAATTCTCCCTCTTGGTTAAATATCTACACATTAGTTCTTGTAGCAATTATGGAAAATTATTTTTTATTAATACCATATTCGGGTATAGTTTCTTATACACATTCGTAGGTATGAATATTCAAGCTTACTATTTGGCCTATGACATAGTACATTTATTTATAACTATATATATTAGACTTTAGTTTTGTCATGTTTTCCTCTATGAAGTAACACCTTTGGTTGAATAAAATGGGGTTGAATTTGTGAATTAATTAATTTATGTTAGGTTTTAAAACCTAGATCCTATTCTAAGCATTATTGAATTTGATTTATATGTTATTGGTTTCATGATGATGGTGTAGGATTCATATTTGTTGAAAGGAAAATTATTGTAGTAAATTAGTTTCATAATATAGTTAAATCATGGTTGTGTGAGGACCTCTTGTCTTACATTATACTAGAGTAATAAGTTACTATTACTAAATTTTTGATATTATAAAAACCCGAGTAAGGTTCATTGTAGGGTTTTAGTTATGTTGTGTATTTTCAAAGGGTTGTTAGTTTATTGGTTTATTATTATTCAACATGATAATTAATGAAGACTGATATGTGGATATTGCAAACCTTTTCCTATATTTAAAACTAGTTTTTTTTTTTTTTTGTTTATCTAAGTAAGGATATTTATTAATACATTCTTGGGTTATATTTTTGATATGCCTTGAATCATTATGTAATGATTTGATTATGATATAGCTATGTTTATCTAGTTTTAATTGATGATTATATTTTTTATTTGACTATATATTGAAAATACTAACTCCTTTATTGACTAAGCACATTTGTATGGATTGGCATGTGATTATTGGATAGCATATTGTGTTATTCATATTTTACTTGAATATTTTCTAAAAGATGGGATTATGTACTACTGACTTTTAAATATTTTTCTTTGTGGAATAATATAATTAATGCTCAAAATTAGAGTAACTTCATATCCTTGTTACCTTGTGCTTGATTATTTAATATTTATGTAAGGATTATGTTTTTATATGTTATTGATATATAGGATTTCAAAAATAATTAAACTATCTTATCTTATTGATGAAATAGTTGGACCATGATTATAGGCACCTAACGTAAAAAATTCATGAGTGTTTCCACTCTTTAATAGGCTTTTGTTGTCATGAAGTAAGATGGATCTATGTTATTGTCTCATATATATTATAAGGGTGTAATCTCACATTTGGTACTTATTTTATTAAAAATAATGGGGCATTTATTATATGTTTAACCTTATAGAATGAATTATGGAAAGATTTTTTAAACCACTTTTGACATGATAAACACTTTAGGTATTTGTTTTACTTGATTAGAGATTTAATGTTTATATTTTCTTACCTTAAAAGGATTTAACATTATATCGATGGCGAGCGAAGGAGAGAGGAGCGGACCGTCGGCAGGCCCCAGGAGGGACGCGTCCTTGCCTGGGGCGGGAGTTTCAGGGCTGGAGCAGGTCTACACTGGTGAGCGCTCAAAGCTGAGCAAATTGAATGGATGTTTATTACGTAGAACAGACCGACCAGTTCTGGTCATTCCCCCTGAAGCTGTGCAGGAAGATGTCTCTTATTTGGCAGCACATACTCTGATCTGTAAATTCTTGGGAATAAGAATCTCCCTGAATGCTCTGGATGCTTGGATTCGACAGTCCTGGCAAATAGATGGAGATTTCGATCTCATGTTGGCAGGCAATAGTTACTTCCTGGTTAATTTTTCTTCTGTCTCAGACCGAAATCGTGTGTTCGAAGGGGGTCCTTACTTTTATGAGCGTGTGGGTCTGTTCCTTAAACCCTGGCACTCGGGATTCAACTCAACGGAGGAGCTCCCTGCTTGTGTTCCGGTCTGGGTTCGCCTTCCTGGTTTACCCTTGGAATTCTGGAGGGAAGACATCCTCAGACAGATAGCCGCCATGCTGGGTAAACCAACTGCTATTGCGCACCAGTCGCTGGAAAAAAAGGTAATTTCATTTGCTCGTGTTTGCGTAGATATTGATTTGAATAATCCCCTTCCAGATTCCTTGGAAATTTGCATGGGTGCCTCTTCCTGGATACAGCAGATTGACTATGAGTCCATTCCGTTCCGCTGTCGTATTTGTCATGTCTATGGCCATCTGCATCGTCAATGTCCTAAAAACACTGAAACACGCCCTGAATCCGCATTGCCAAATACAGTACCTGCTGGTAACAGGATGGGGCGTACTACCTTTACTGAAAATGCTAAAACTCAGCGAGATAAAGAAGCTAAAGGGAAAAATCCTATGAATCATGTTAATTTGGCGCATGGCTCAGGTGAGCATATGGGCGCTGAAATGGAAGGCTTTACTACTGTTAGACGCCGTGGGAAAAGCAGGGGTCTTAAACGCAAAAACATTGACAGGCAGGTTGAAATGGCCTTCAACAGATTTGACGCCTTGGATAGTATGGCAATTGAGGACGGAATTCCAATTGTGCATCAGGATAAGGCGTCAGAGGAAGATAAACATTTTCCAGCTTCTAATGAGATACAGGACATGATGATACAGACGGACTCAGGTGCTCTTTTAAGGATGGAAATGGAATCACAGGTGGCTGACTTGGCTCAGCCAGAGGAGGTAACTAAGTGGGCAGATTTGGTGAAGGAGGTGGACGCGGGCAGGAAAGATAAAGGACCATCCTCAACACTGGGATTAGCACAAAGACCTTTCAAGAAGGGCTCCTCTTCCATGCCTTCTAAAGCTGGAAGAAGGAAAGACCAAGAGCGACTCAGGCTTACAGGTGACTTATTGGTGGAATCAGGGGTTGTTAAAACCTTAGATGAGCACTTCCCCCTACCATCCCAATGATTGTCTTATCATGGAATGTGAGGGGACTGAATAGCCTCCCCAGACAAAAGGCTGTTCGCAATTTAGTTCATGAACACTCTCCGGATATTTTATGCATCCAGGAGACCAAACTGGCGGTTGATTCAATGTTTGCATGTATGGCTAATATCTGGCTTCTCGGCCAGTGCCAATGCATAGGAGCTCTGGGGAACTCGGGAGGTCTTGCTTTGTGTTGGGATCCGAGGAAAATCATGCCAATCCTTTGGGTTTCTTCCCTATCAGCTCTTTCTGTGGTGGCCTCCTCCATTGAGACTGGGGAGATAATTCTGGTTACAAATGTGTACGCTCCTACTGATCTTGAGGGACAAACTCAGCTTTGGGAACATATTAGCTACGTCCGAAAATGTCATCCGTACCTCCCTTGGATTGTTGCTGGGGATTTTAATGCAGTCATGTGCTTGGAGGAGAAGAGAGGGGGGCTGCCTAGGTTGGGCCCCTCCTCAGATTGTTTACGGCACAATGCTGAAGCTCTCCGCCTTTCAGATGTTAAACCATTGAATGGAAGGTTCACATGGAACAATCGAAGAGCGGGTAATGCTGCCATTTCTGAAAGGCTGGATAGATTTTTTGTTTCTTGTTTTTGGCAATCTACTGCTGTTTCACTTACCTCAGAAATCTTGGATTGGAGTGGGTCTGATCATTGGCCTATCAAGCTGTCCTCTAGACATATTGTTGCGCCCAAAAAGCCCCCCTTCAAATTCCAATTAATGTGGCTTCGGGATTCAGCTCTGCTTGACTCTATCCGGGTGTGGTGGAAGCAAGGTAGCCCAGCTTTTGGAACAGCAATGTACTCTTTCCAGAAAAAGCTTCAGTATGTCAAAAGGAAGCTGCAAATTTGGAACCGGAACAGCTTTGGTAACTTACATTGCATGAAGAAGCAGGCCCAAGCGCGGCTTGATGAGACAACCAGGCAAATAAGAGAGTGGGGTTTTTCGGAAGAGCTCCGTCAGGAGGAAGCTAAGGCTGTTACTAATTTAGCTGAATGGGAACTAAGGGAGGAAATATATTGGAAGCAGAAGGCTCGCATTGACTGGCTACAAGTTGGGGATAAGAACACTGCTTTTTTTCATAAGTCTGTCCAAGGTAGGCGTAACAGCAACTTCATCTCCTCTTTGACTTCTCAAGAGGGAGTGCGCCTCTCCTCTTCTCATGATATTTCTCAGGAGGCTGTCCGGTTCTTCTCGGAACTCTTTGCTACGGATCCTCCGCCAGAAGGGTTGGCTGAAAATTCAGTTCTATCTTGTATTCCCCCTCTGGTGTCTGTGGAGATGAATGCTCACCTCATGAGGCCTATTAGTATGATGGAGATTGAGGAGGTTGTCTTCAGCATGAAAAGAGGAAAAGCCCCTGGACCGGATGGTTTCCCCGCTGAGTTCTTCCAGGATTTCTGGGATATCATTAATCATGATTTGCTGAATGTGATCCAGGAATCTTTTGCTAACAAAGAGATGCTGAGAGCTTTGAATGCCACATTCCTGGTGCTTATTCCAAAGACAGAGCAGGCTCATAGGCTTGATTTGTTCAGGCCCATAGCTCTTTGCAATGTCATCTATAAAATCATTTCCAAGCTCATTGCTCAGAGACTGAAAGGATACCTGCCCAGGCTTATTTCTGAAGAGCAAGGGGGATTTGTGGCTGGCAAACAGATTTTAGATGGAGTGGCGATTGCCGCGGAAGCCATCCACTCCATGAGTACTTCACAGGAGCGTGCTATGTTCATCAAGCTGGATCTTGCTAAAGCGTTTGACCGTGTTAGCTGGAGATTTCTCCACAAAATCCTGCTGGCTTTTGGGTTCTGCCAGGAGTGGATTGATTGGGTCCTTAGCTGTGTTACCACGCCCTCCTTCTCGGTCCTGATTAATGGGGCACCGTCTGAGCTATTTGGAGCGACGCGCGGCCTTCGCCAGGGAGACCCGTTATCTCCCTTCTTGTTTATTATTCTGGCTGAGGGTCTGGGGCGGCTTCTAAAACTTCGGGTTTCCCAGAACGCCCTGCATGGGTGGCGTTGGGGGAATGGGAGTACTATCCTTACTCATCTGCAATTTGTGGACGACACCATCTTGACGGGCAGAGCGCGTATTCGCGAGGCGGATTCTTTTCGGTCCACCCTAGATTGTTACTTGGCGGCTTCTGGGCAGAAAATCAATGATCATAAATCATCGGTCTTCTTCTTTAATACTCCTGTCACTATCCAGCGAAGGATTGCTGCCATACTTCGGTTCCAGATTCATACCCTTCCTGTGATCTATCTTGGTATTCCTATCGTTGTGGGGAGGCAGCCTAGGCTGTTCTGGCAAAACATTCTTGACAAACTTAGGCAGAAAGTAGGCCACTGGACTCATAGGTGGCTCTCCACTGCGGGTAGAGTGATCCTCCTTCAATCGGTTATTCAAGCGCTGCCCATCTATCGTTGCATGATTCAGGCAGCCCCTGTCTATTTCTTGAAGGAGTTTGATGCTATGTCAAGACAATTTCTCTGGAGTGGTAACTTGCAAAACACTAAGTGGAGCCTCATCAACTGGGACACGGTCTGTCGGCCTAAGAAAGAGGGAGGTCTTGGATTGCGGTCTGCCACTCTTGCTAGTCAAGCCCTTGCGGCCAAGTTATACTGGAGGTGGTGTTCTAGCCCCTCTTCTCTCTGGGCCCGTATCCTTGCTGGTAAATACTTTGCTGGAGCTGATTCTCATGATATTCCTAGGCTCCCTCTTGAAGGGAGTGGTTCGATGGTTTGGAAAACTCTTAAGCTCGGGGCGCAGCTTGTTAAAAATAGTCTCTTCTGGGTCTGCAAGAGTGGTCGTGAGGCCCTTTTTTGGAGTGACTCTTGGGATGGGTCGCCTCCCCTGATTTCCTCTCACCCGCATTTACAACAGCTTTGTGATGCTTTTCACTCAGCTGGATGGGTTACTGTGGCGCATTATAAAGAGCAGGTTGATATGGGGTTGACCTTTGGGTACAAGTGGAAAAGCTCCTCTGGCTGGCCGCAGGGAGGCTCGGAAGAGGAGAGAAATGAATTATCTCAGATTCTTGGCTCCAGAGGCTGTTGCTCCCTTCAGGGACGTGATCTTCTCGCTTGGGGGGGTGATGCCACGGGGCAGTATACTGTTGCAGCTGGGTATAAGGCCCTGGCGAATCAATTATTTGATGAAGGGCAGTTCCTGTGGGGGAAGAGTATCTGGAACAGGGCTGCTTGGCCGAAGTGTAATTTTTTCCTTTGGCTGCTTACTTATAGAAGATGTCTGACCTGGGATAACTTGTGCAAGAGGGGTTTTCAAGGACCTTCTTTATGTTTTATGTGTCATAACAATGGGGAAACAATTTCTCATCTTTTTTTCCAATGTCAGTATGCCAGACAGATTTGGCATTTGTGGTGGGCGGCCTGGAAGATTCCCTGCTGGCATGTTTTGTCTTTGAGTGAATTCTGGAGCAAACTTGGGAAAGCTCCCTCTAATATTTCTCTCCTCCAAACGGCCTGGCAGATTGGGCCTTCTTTCATTTTATGGAACCTCTGGATTGAGCGTAATAGGAGAGTCTTCAGAAACGCCCAGCTGGAGGTGCACGCTCTGTGGAGCCATATCACCTTGGCGCTCCTGGAGACTTTGCAGGCTAAGGATGATTGGGCGTATGACTTGGACCAGGAGGTTGCTGAGTTCTGCACGCGCCTGGGGCTGGACCCGACCCTGACTCGCGCGCCTATGAGCGGCTGCAGCTCGACGCCTGGCAGCAGACATAAATTGCGGCCTGTGAACAGACTTGGTCGCTGGAGACGCCCCCCACATGGGATGATAAAAATAAACTTAGATGGCTCCTCCCGTGGGAACCCTGGAGAGGCTGGTATCGGGGGGGTCGCTCGTGACAGTTCGGGGAAAATCCAGCATATTTTTTCAATTCACAAAGGCTTTCACACTAACAACCTCATGGAAGCCTTGGCTGTTCTGGAGGCGGTCCACCACTGCTGTGTTCAGGGGTGGAATAACATTATGTGCGAATCGGATTCCCAGGTAGTGGTCAATCTTCTGAACAATGGTATCCCAGAGAAGATGGACTGGCAAATTCAGGTGGTTATTCAACAAATCTTGCAATTAAGCTCTTCTTTGAGCTCGATTTCTTTCAATCACATTCCCCGCGAGTGGAATAAGGTTGCAGACTGTCTGGCCAAGTGGGCCTCGGAGAATGGGCCTACGTGGAGGATTACTGAGTTACGTTTGCTTCCTATGTCTTTTTATCAGCAATTGGTCCATCTGGTCGACCAAGACAATGCTTTGTAACTTCTGTTTTTGGCTTTTTTTAATATATTTTTACCCCTCGTTTAGTTAAAAAAAAAAAAAAAAAGGATTTAACATTGAAAACTTAAGTTGGTACATATATTTAAAACTTTAGTTTAGGAGGTGATTGGTCTTAGGCACCTTAGTTGTATCAGATTGTAATTATCTCAGGTATCTTCATCTATTCACTAGACCTTACTTGACATGTTTGAATACTTTAATTATCTATTGTTTATGAATAAAGATAGTATTTTTATGGTTATGGTGCCACTAATGGATGGAATAATTTTATATATGTATTGATTTGGGTGTCAAGATACATGGTTGTCTATAATTGATTATCTTGTTTTGTATTGAGTATGGTTCATGACAGTGCCAATAATATTGAGGAATTGTGTTATTTTATTTTTAATTATGGTTACATATTAACTTATAGTTTTTATGTTATTTTTATTCAAAAAAATTATTTAGTACTTTAAAAATGTTTGGGGAACATACAATAACTTGTTTTAACTATATAAACCTTTAGAGAAATTTCCTTGAGTTTGTAAATGAAGAACCTTTTTTTTTATATGAAAAGGGAATTTGTATTTATAATAATAAAATTTTAAATAATTATTATCTTATTAAAATTTTATTCCTTTTAATATAATTGAATGAATAATTTGTCTATATTCTACAATTAATCTTATTGGGATTGTTATACCTTTGGGATTTAGATAGAATCTTGGAAAAAACTCCAAGAATGGGGAGAGCAAAAAAGTCTTGTTAAATATTTTATGCATTAATTATTTCAATTGAATTTATATTAATGACTATTTTAGTGTATGGGTCAATTGTTTATCCAATCTATGTTATTGATTATTATCACTATTTGGAGTTAAACATTAATAAAGAAAGCATGTGGTTTTAAGCTCATGCATGCTTACAAATGTATGTAGTCTTTATATTGTTATATTAAAATTTTAACTAATTAAATTACTTATGATATTGTAATTAATTTCATGGTTTATTTGTGATATCTAACTAGAAAGAATGCAATTTTATTAGGGAAATGCTTTATTTTTTACATACATGTTTCTTGACTTAAAAAATGCTGGAAACTAGTAATATGCTAAAATCATTTGTTAGTGTTAGTAAAGTGAGGAAGATTGATATGATGTCTAAGAATTAATATCATAAATTATTCTTTGGTACAAAGGAACATTGAGAAATAATTTAAGTTATCAGTCATCTCTGGGATGCTGATCTCAATTTTTTTAAACATTATGCTTCACTTCTAATGTTTAGCATATGGATTATAAGTGTGTATTTTAATGTTTATTTATAGTGCATATTTTGTTTATGTACTTGTTTATGATTGAATGTTATTTTTAAAACCACTTAATTTTAAGTGGGTATGTGTATGTTTAATGGTAAATCCATAATGTTAAATACTTTCATAATTAGTTATTCTATGTAGAGAAGGGACCTTATACTTTGTGATATGTATAAATAGAATCTACATAGTCATTTTGGATGAGGATATGAATCCTTAATAGTATATATAAACCTATATATTTATATTGTATTTTATTTTTATAAGATAAAATCTAATGTTGGAAATTAATGATGTAGTTTTGATATAATGAGTTCTTATTATTATCTTATTAAAAACAATTAGTGCTTGGTCAATATCTCAGTCTGATATTTTTGTATTAAATGCAATATGTCATTTTATCATGCATATATGAAAAATAATTGATAGAAATGTATTCTACTTGCAGGGTTAATTAAATTGTCAAATTAATTGTTCAATCTTAAAATAGTTGAAATTTAGTTTCTTATTATTCAAGAACATATTAAAGTGGAATAAAATCATAATATGTTTTATTATTTTCTATTAGATGTTATTTGGTGTTCTTCCCTTACTAAACTAAGATCAACATGGTATAATTGTTTTAATAGATTTTACATTACTAGATGATGAAGTTATTTGATGGTATTTAAATGGTAATTGAATTGTATGCTATATTGAGTAAAGTATTAAATAAGGTAGAAGAAATTTTGGATATTTTGTATATTTTCATATTGAAAATGGGGTAGCCATATACAATAGGTTGGTGATCCAATCATCTAATTTAAATGATGAAGTTGGAATTTATAAGGTAAAAAAAACTCATAAGAAGTGAATTAAATTAGTAAATTAATTTAATATTGAATTATTTTAGAGGACTTACTAAATAAAATTAAATAAAAAATTAAAACTATACATTGACATAAACTCGTATAAGTAATGTCCTGATAACTAGCAATGAAAACATGCTTCCAACGACGTTCTAGTATGGATTTAAGTCTATTAATATAATACCTTATGGTCCTTATTTCAATTTTATTATTGAATTTTATATATGTATCTTTGACTATGAAGGGGTAGCTCTTGTATTAAGGACATGTATGTCTAGAAGGGATAGACCAACTATTTATAATTGATCATGCAGGCACTAGGATGGTGCCATTTTAATTGGATGGGGATATCATATCCCTATCGTAGCTATATGTTTTAGGGTTAAATTCAATTGTTTAATTAAATCATCATACCTTAATGTGATTCTATAACTTTATTTACTTAGAAGAGGTTGGTTTTTTGAGGCCATCATTGACTTATTGTCAATTATGCCTACTTAGTATGCATTTCTATTATGTCTTTTTTGGGTTAGTTATTGAGTTGATGCATTAAATTTAGTACAAAAGCTTGCTAATATTTTAATTTTTAATAATTGGCTAAGGTGAATGTGGCTCAAAAACAATACTCTATTGAGTATCATACCTTAATGATAAAAATTTTTATATAATTTTTTTACCATACTATGTTTGAAAGTTTCATTATTTTGTTCTTGTAGATAATCAAAAAGACCTATAGTGAGTTGATACTTATGTTTGATTTCATTATTAAATATCACATTAAGTGTCTTATGATTTTTTCTTATTTTTTCATAAGTGATGACATCATGATTGTCAAATTGACTATGTTGTTGAATTATAGAGCATAAAATGGGTCATGGGACCTAAATATTGATTATAATAATAATTTACTAAGTTTCATGATTAGAGATTAAGGTTATATTACATTAAAAAAGGGAAAATTAGAATATTCATAAAGGTCATTGTGTAGCCTTAGCATTATTATATTTGGTGTGGATATTCAATTTGATTAGGATTTTTGCATGAATAATTGAAGAATATTTCACTTGAGTCACTTCCGATTATTGATTGAAGTGGGAATTTAGAGGAGGAGAGAACATGAATTTATTATGGTGACCATTGAGAACATGAAGTTCTTTGATCCTAATCTTTTTGCTTCATTATAAGTAACAATGGAAGTTAGAGTAAAATGGTGAGAAAGGGGAAATTGTTAGTGATTCATTATTTACCATTAATATGTAGAAAACACTTGATATTATAAGGAAGTTAGCAAAGAAAAAACCTATCATGAATCATTTGTGGTAGGGAGAGAAGATTAAAGAGGAAAAAAAGAAGTTAAGTCTTTAGTTTTAAGAATTTTAATTATCCCTCCTAGTTAAGCATATGTATAGTATTTATTGTATGAATTATGGGAAATTATTTATAATTTAACACCATGTTCAGGTATAGTCTCTTATAGAAATACATAGGTGTGCATATACTATCTGATACCTTGGCTTAGGGTATAAAACATTTATATAAGGGTGTGTATATTAAACTTTAGTTTGGTCTTGTTTGCCTCTATGAAGTAATGTATTTGCTTGAATCCAATGGGGTTGGATTTATGTATTAATTGATTTATGTTAGGGTTTAAAGCCTACCTCCTATGTTGAGTATTGTTGAATTTCTTTTATATGTTGTTGATTGCACAAAGATGGTGTAGGATTCATATTTGTTAGAGGGAAAATTGGTGTATTAAATCAGTTTTGTCATATGGTTAGAGCATGGTTGTGCTAGGGCCTATTGTCTAACATTATACTAGATGAATAATTACTATCACTAGACTATTCATTATTTTAAAAAATTGAGTAAGGTTCATACTAGGATGTCAATTAAGTTATGATTTTTTAACATTTTTTTGATTTCTCAATTTATTATTACTCAACATTATTAATGGAGACTAATATGTGGATCTTAAAACCCTTTGACTAAATCTAAAACCATTGGATTTTATCTAAGTAAGGATATTTGTTAATGCTTCCTTGGGGTTATGTTTTTTGATGTGCCTTGAATCATTGTGCATTTATTTTATTATTTTATAACTATGTTGATATAGTTGTAGCTTGTGGTTGTATTTATATTTAACTATATATTTAAAATATTAATTCCTTTATTGACAATGCACATTTTTACAAATTGGTGTGTGATTACTAGTTAAAATATTGAATTATGCAAGTTTTCTCTAATGTCTTATAAAATATTAGATTTTATAATATTACCTTTGAAATATAATGTTTGCAAGATTTATATTTTTGGAAGAAATATAAATAAAACTTATAAT
Source organism: Torreya grandis (assembly GCA_037957365.1). NCBI lineage: Eukaryota > Viridiplantae > Streptophyta > Pinopsida > Cupressales > Taxaceae > Torreya > Torreya grandis. The sequence continues at coordinate 3,884,815 of JARHVA010000264.1, read as the reverse complement.
TAGATTAACTTCATATGCTTGTTACCCTAATGCTTAATTGATGTAAGGTATCTTATTTCCATATTTTCTTGATACATAAGATTTCAAAAAGAGTGTAATTATCTTATCTTCTTGATGAAATAGTTGGACCATGATTATAGGCACCTAAAGGAAGCAGTGCATGAATGTTTCCACTCTTTAAAAGGAGTTTTTGGTCCTAAAGTAAGATGATTTTGTGCTCTTGGCACATAAATATTTTAAGGGTGTAATTTAACATATGGTAATTATTTTACTAAAAATAATGTGGCATTTATTATATGTTTAACCTTATAATATGAATTATGGAAGGATTTATAAAACCACTTTTTTCAAGTTAGCCACTTTGGGAGTTTTTTAACTCATTTTGATATTTAATGTTGATATTTAATTACCTCTAAGGGATTTAACATTAATAGATTTATCCTACCCATCTCTTTACAAACTTAGTACAAGAGATGAGATGTCTTAGGCACCTCAGTCGCCTCAGACTGTAATTTATTGAATTATCTCCATCTTATACTAGACCTTATTTGGCATGTTTAAATACTTTAATTATTTTAATTTATTAATGAATATAATATTTTTTATGATTAGGGTAAAAATAATGTATGGGATCATATTATACATGCATTATTTTGCATTCTTGACTATGTAGTTGGTTGTAGCTAGTTATTATTTTTGCATGAGTATGGTTCATGATAGTGCCAATGTTATCAAAACACTAGATTATTAAAATTTTAATTAGGTTTACATACTAACCCATGATTTTTATGCTATTTTAATGAAAAAAAATTATTTATTGTTTTATAAATATTTGTGGAAATATGCAACAACTTGATTTAGTTGTATAAACCTTTGGAGAAAATTCTTTGAGTTTGTAAATGAATAACCTTATTTTATTTTGTATAAAAAGGGCATTTGTATTTATAATAATAAAATTTGTAAGAGTGATTTTATTATAAAAAATATGTGTTTTTTATCATAATTGAATGTATATTTTGGTTATATGCTATAATTATTCTAAGTGGTATTGCTGTACCTTTGGGATTTATATAGAAACTTGGATGAAACTCCAAGAAGTTAACATTTTTGGGGAGAGAAAAAAGTCTTGGTAAAGAATTTATGAATTAATTATTTTGATTGACATGATCTTAAGGTTTATTTTAGTTGATAGGTTAATTATTTATGTAGACCATGTTATTGATAATTAACACTATTTAGAGTTAAAAGGTTGATAAAAAAAGCATACAATTTTAAGTTCGTGTATGTTTACAACGTAAATGACACATGATATTTAAATTTATTTGGTGGATTCTTTGTGATCTATGACTATAAAAAATGCAATTTTATTATGGAAATGATTTATTTTTTGCATACTTATTTCTTGACTACAAAAATGTTAGAAATGCAATTTTATTAATATGGTTAAAGTGAGGAAGATTAATAAAATGGATGAAACTTACTCTCATGATTCATTCTTTGATACAAATTAACTTTGAGAAATAATTTAAATTATCAATAATCTCTAGGTTGTTAATCTCAATTCTTTTGAACATTATGTATCACTTCTCATGTTTGGTGTATGACTTCCTAGCATGTGGTTTAGGGTTTATTATAGTGCATAATTTGTTTGTGTATTTGTTTATGCTTGAATATTTATTCAAAAATAACTTGATTTTAAGTGTTCATGTTTATGTTGAATGGTAAATCCATAATGATGAATGCTTTCATAATTATTTATTTTATGTAGATAAGGGGCCATGTAATTCATGCTATGTATAAAAATAAAATGTGTAGTCATTTTATATGAGGTTGTGGATCCTTAACAACATACTAAATCAGTAATTTTATATTGTATTTTATTTTTTCAAAATAGAATATAATGTTGGAAATGAATGACGTAATTTATTTCTCATGAGTTCTTACCTTTGTATTAGTAAAAACATCTAGTGAGTGGTCAATGTTGAAGTATAATATTATTATGTTGAATGTAATTTGTATCTTATCATGCATGTATGAAACATAATTGATAGAATTATACTCTATTTACATGGTTAATTAAATTGTCAACTTGAAAGTTCACTCTTAAAATAATTTAAATTTTATTGGTTATTATTTGAGAACATATCAAAGTGGAATAAAATCATAATATGCTTTACTATTTTCTAGTAGTTGTTATTTGGTGTTCCTGCCTTACTAAACTGAGATCAATATGGTATAATGGTTTTTGTATATTTTACATTACTAGATGATGAAGGTGCATGATGGTATTTAGATTGTAATTAAAATGTATGTTATATTTAATAAAGGATTAAGGAATTTATACAAATTTTTGTACTTGTGTATTTTTGTATTGGAAATGGGGTAACCCTGTACAATAAGTTGATGATCCATTCATTTGATTTAAATAACATAGTTTGAATTTATAAGGAGAAACAAAATCATAGTAAGTGTTTTAAATTAGTAAATTGATTTTATATTTAACTATTTAAGAGGACTTATTGAATAAAATTAATTAAAAAATTAAAATTCTATAATGACTTAAACCTGTATAAGTAATGGCCTACTAACTAGGAGTGCAAAATCACTTCTACTAGGGTTTTGGTATGGATTTAAGTCTATTAAGATAATACCTTTTGGTCATTTAAAATACATGATGGGTTGGTATAATATAATGGAAAACTAGAAATTGAAATATGAGTTATATTTTAAGAGGTTTCTAATTGAATCATGGGATAAATATTGAATAGCTTAAGTTGGAAACATATATTAAGTTCATAACATGATAAGGATTATTATGATAGAATATTTAAATTTTTAGGAATGTTTGGGAAAAGTTACAAACCCAAGGTAATATTATTTATTTAATTACCAAAATCCATTCAAAAATACTTTTAGACTATTTGGATCTTTCTTACTTTCATTGATACTTAAAATTATATCTTATCAGATGGTACCCTATGATTTATTTATGGAACCTACTTAGATTTGTGGAGATATCATAAGAGAATAGTTTTTATCATTAGACATTACACTAAAATGGAGTTTAAAATATCATTTATTAAGAATATTTACTTATTAGACACATTTATAAAACTAGACTTGAGCTCGATTAGATAATCCATTTTAATTTTGTAATCTAGCTTTGAAGCATTTAATAGTAGTCTCTACTGCTCTGCTTAAGTTTCAAGGGGAGAATGAATTTAAAATGGTTAATTGTTTTTCCTTGAGTATATTAATTGAATTTTTGAAATAATATTAACCTTTATTTTAGTGAGAATAATAAAATTAACCTATTTAAATGAAAACAATCTCTTACTCAGCTTCGAATAAGTTGTTTGAATCCATTGTACACATACATGTATTGTTGTTGGATAAAATATCATAACCCTAGAGTTAAAAAATTTTATGGGTAAAATTTTTGGGGTTTTATGAAAAAAATATAAGTATTAATATTAAATAATGGGATCTAAATTTATCTTTCACATTTGGTCATCTATAAGTTCTTGTGTTTCCTCATCGTCACTATTATAGTAATATTCAATTATAAAATAATGTTATGAATTGAAAAATAATAGTTATTAAATAAGATCATATTGATATTTGTGGCATCTCTATTTTGATAGGTTCCTATTTTGTCATAACATTTTACACTTTTAGTATATCTTCCTTGATAGGCTCCTTGATTGTTTTAAGAATTTGAGCACTTTTTAAGGTATCAATTATAGTTATTTATTTAATTGGTTCATAAGTATGAATTTTTTCCACTACAATTGGTTGTCCAAGTGGTATAATGGATATCTTATTAGTATATGATTTAGTAATTTTTAATAATAAAAAGGTGCATCATCAATTGGAATTATATACTCATGTGTATCATGTTAAAATTTACTACACCTATGAGATGTATAGGATATAGATTTCATTTCATGAATCCAAGGCCAACCCAAGAGAATATTATATTTTATTTGATTAGATATAACTATAAAAATAGTAAGCACCATTTTTTAGCATAGTTATAAATCCAATGTGATAATTTAAAATCTTTTATTTGGAGTGATGTCAAAACCATGTATAAGTTTCTCTAATTTGTGAAGATTTTCTTTATTGAAACCTAATTTTAGTATGAATTTATAGTTGCAAATATTTATCCCAAAACCAATTTCAATTAATGTACAATTGATTATATTTCCATCTAGTTAAATTTTAATGGACAACAAAAGATTTTATTGAATTATATAATAAGGAGGTACATATTATTTATAAAAATTAATATTAGTGACAATATAATTGAAGGTGTTCATTATAGAAGCAAACAAGACTAGTTGTGTATCCATAAGAAGAGTAGTAGTATCTCACAACATAGTATATAAGATATCCTTGTAAGATGAAGCTTTATTCAATAGTTTTAGACCATAAATTTTTGCTATAAATTACATAATTGGTCAATGATATCGTACCCCTTGGGTTGAGAAAATTATCTTGGAGGAGGAATATTATGAGTAGTAAAATTGGGGTGGAGAGGTAAAGGTGGAGACCTTATTATATTTTTACAAACATGGGCATGGGGATCTAATATGATTTTCAAACAAATAATAAGAATATTTAGACTAAAATAAGTATTTTGAGGGTGAAGGAGAGGAGATATAAAATGTTGTGCATATGCTCTTTAGTGTCTAGTTATGATAAGAAGTAATTCATATTGTATATTATGACAATAGGTATTAGTAACATGTATGAGCATGATTAATGGTTTGTATTAATGTTTTAGATTGAGGTAAAAATAGGTTTTGAAGGGGCCCCAAAACCTTGTAACAGAAAGCAAAATAAAGAACGTCTAAGCCCACAGGCAACGCCTAAAAAACACTACTAAGAAGTAGCCAAAACAGGTTTTAAATGGACTTGAAACCATTAGAGACACATCCGGTCAAAACCCAAAAATAGAAATCTAGTAGCATAACAAACAAAAGATAACAAAAGGAGGACAAAGATCAGTACCAGTTTCTAAACCAACAAGAAGGACCAGATTATTCATCCAGTTCCAGTATCAAGTTCATGGCTTCTTTTCCTTTCAAAGCAGTTTCTTGGGTGGTAGCCTCCAGCAAAGCTCCTTTTTGTGTATCTTTCTTTTTGGAACTTTGTCTTGTCCTTTTACTGGGACCCTCTAGTGCTTTGGTCTCCTCATTGGCTCGTTTACCTATATTGATAGCAGCTGCACAGATGTTGGACGTTACTTCCTCCATTTTCTTTCTGTTATCCTTTATTAGTTCCCAGAGGTTGTTTTCATAAGCTTTGAGTTTGACAGGGATCTCGCTTAACTAATTTTCCATGTTGTTTACTTTGTTCCAAGCAGCTTTCAGAGAATCTTCCAATGTTTTCACTTTTCTCTTGAGATCAATGATCTCCCTACACAACCAGGAATCAAATTGGGAAGAAGACTCAGCTTTACAGTTAACCTAGGTCATAGGAGTGTGAATTTCTTCATTCTGATTCTTCCCTCTCCAATCCTCAGAATTTTTATTGAGGCTAATCCTTGCTTCTTCAAAGAAGTCTTCTTGACTCTTTTGTTCCCGCTCATTGATTCCAGTTTGAATTTCCTTCTCCATATTTTGAATATCATCCTGGACAGAAATTTCCTTTTCATTCTTAGAAGTTGGGTCCTCACCAGGATCTTCCTGAACAAAATCATCCTCCGACACTTTCTGGTTTTCCTCTGTCTCCTCTATTCTAATAGTAGAATCCTCCTCTGTATTAACTTTTTCTTTTTCAATTTCCTCAGATCCTTCTTCATCATTACAAGAGTTGGTGTCCCAGCCCTCAGTTCTGTCTTCCTCCTACGGTTTTTCCTCCTCGGTTTCTTCAATTCTCTCCCGACCCCTTTCTTCTTCTGCATTCTGTTTATTAGGACTAGGGGTCTTGATTTTGCCTCTCCTGCTTACATTTTCATTCTTTTTATTTCCTGGAAACTTATTTTTCCCCTGTTTGGGATACTTAACTAGTGCCCTATTCTTGCAATAGCCTTCAATAGGCAGGATAAGGCCTTCGTGAAGAATAGGGTACAAATCCTTTTTCCTATGTGCATAAAGGCTTTGAATCAGGGAGTAGCGAAGATAGAAAGGAAAAGACAAGCTAACATTATGCCTAAAGTGGTTGAGGAATACAAAATGGAACTTATGCACTCATTTGCTTCTTTCATCCAGGATGAAGTACTCCCTTATACAGCTTAGGACGTCCTTCCATATCCCTTTAATTTGGTCCAGCTCGTAGAAATCCCCATTTTTGACCAGCTTCTGCTCCTCCTCATCTATTTTGGGGAACTTGCAAAAGGCCTCGTTCGATATGCTGGTCTGCTTGGAAAATTTGAGTCCATCCATTGGCAACCCTGTAACCTCAGCAAGAAAATCCTCAGTTAAATTTACAATTATACCATGCAAGGTGACTCTGTCGTCTGACCAATTTTTGAAGAAGGCCATCGTGATATGCGGTTTATAGCTGTGGAGTCTTTCCATGTAGCTCATAACATTCCCTTTCTACAGAATTCTCCATACTTGATGTTTCTCTCTCCATTCTGCACAGCTCTTGGGCTCCTATTTATGGGGTTCTCCCTTCCTTTCACACGCCATACTCATTTTATTTGAATCCCAATTACTGTGGATATTACCCTGGATCCTCCTACTGTCAATTTGATTGGGACATTGACTTTGTTTTTGGATTTTTAGGATCCGCTTCTCCCTCTTGAGGACCTTACTCTTTAATAATAGAGTTCCTTTCCCCGTGCTGCCACTCCTCCTACTCATTATGTTTTTATTACACTCCAATATTACCTTCATTCACATGTGTGGCATCAAGAAGAATGATCGCCCTTAAATCCACGATCCTATCTAAGGTTTCGTCCCACCTCACTTTTTGACCTTCCCGGACAGCATAGTTAGCAAGCCAATCTGCAACACCATTGGCTTCATGGTAGGTGTGGGTGATTTTTATATCTTCAAACTTATTCAAAAGAGTTTTCATCTCCTTTACCTTATCCTCTATGGTCCAAGATGCAGTGTTCTTATTATTAAGGATATTTATAACATTCAAAGAGTCCCCTTCAAGCCACAATTTGGAATATCCCAAGTCCACAGCTAGTTTAAGGGTCTGGAGGGCAGCTGTAGCTTCTGCAATGTGGCAGTTAGATATACCAATGGTAATTGTGATAGCATCAATAACCATACCCACATGGTTTCTCAGGATACCACCACAACCAGCATTCCCCAGATTCCCTTTTGCTGCACCATCAAAGTTACCTTTAATCCAACCTTGAGGTGGACTGATCCAAGTAACACCTGATCTGGGGTTATCAAGTTTACCAGGAATAGAATCCGTCCTCAGGGGATTATCCACATTGAGATTAGAGCTTAGATTTTTTTGAGATTGGTTTGTATTAATGTTGTCCATAAGAATTAAACACCTATTTATACCCAATATCTATTTGTTCAATAGTGTGTGAAATATTCACACACTCTTTTTGCAAATGATGGAAAACTTATCTTATGATGGTGGTGATAGTTTGGGATAATTATTAGAGAATTTAATATTGGAACAAAAAAATTAAAAAGATTTTGAGGGTTTGTATTATAAATTTTATTCTCTTGATTTATTTTATGTTTTATCCATTCTCAAACATAATGAATAACATGCTCAAATGGAATACAAAATGTAATTATGAAATTCAAAATCCTTTGTAACATATAAATAAATATTGAATATTTGATCCCATTATGAATATAATATAATATGAATAAAATAATACTAATTATTATGAATATAATACAAAAAAATCAAAGTATAGGGGTGATTTAGGAAAGTTTTTAAATGATCATGTGGGCTCTCAAATATACTTTTTCATTTATTGATTAGTGTCAACCCAATGCTTTATATCACTAACTATAGAGGCAAAACAATTCTTATAGCCAATTAGCCTCATTTCCAAGGGTATAATGAGAGTAACTTCCCTAGGTGATATGCTCATCTTAGGTCACCAAAAATCAAATGGATAAAAGTGTCTTCTTATTGTATAAAAAGGGATCCTATATGTTTTTGATATACCATGAGGTACATGGAAATTAAAATACATGTTTAGTATTATAAAATGGATATGAGTATTAGGGTAAAATATTCACATCATGTTGTCTATAAATATATCACTGCATATCTCTTCATGATAGTCACTAAGTAGTATTAAAACTACCAAAACATGGTTTCGAAAAACAAGCACAAATAAAGAGAAATTAAAAGTTAAATATTTTGATGTAGGAAACATCCCCCCTAAGGTGTATAATGTCATCTGCATTGAAGGTACTAATGTAACTTAAAATAATCATCCCTTCACATGTGTAGTCCCTCAAATTGATGGGGTAAATCCCAATTCAACATATATACATTCATTTCAAAGAAAGGGGGATTAATTATTTTTATGTCACTTTGGAAAGCATTCCTTCCCATTTGATCCCTATCTATTTTGGTTGCATATAGAAATTTTGACTCTCCCACTTCATCTCTATGCTTCTAGCACCCATGGGTGGTGAAAGAGACCACCTAGAACCCACATCATGTAAAGAGATCCATGAGCAAATAAAGGTCTAGAATAAACTCAATAAGGGTGGTCTAATGGATTTTATGGAATGCATTATTGAAAATAATACCATGGTTCCCTAAGACTTCATCATGACATAGACAAAATGGAAGGTCACCATGTGAGGTATCACCATAAACATCTCAGAGTAATTCATTGGTGATGTCATGGGCATGTCCTACACAGTCATAAGGAATTTAAAGACTAGTGAAAGAAGCAAGAATCCTTATAGTGATTATTCATAATTAATGACTTTGTGAAGATAGACAATAAAGGATTCTCTCAAGCTAACATCTCATGTTATGGGCCTAATATCTACCTTTAAATCATGAGGTACATGACTCTAGAAGGTAAGTATACTTTAATTTTTTTACACCATTTCCTACTCCTAAATAAATTTATTGGGTTTAAAATCAATCATCTATATTTCCTAATCAATTCCCTAGAAATTATTATTCTGCTCCACCAAGTAAATGATACAAATCCCATCCTCTATCAATGTCTAATTCTCCTACTTGTTAAACATGGTTAGGCCCTTTTAGGTTAGAAGGTTTGTTCAAGGGATCCTCTTTTGAGGAGGACTCCTAGGTATAATCCTTAGTGGAGGACACTACCAAGGGATCCCACCTACCCTCTGAATTCTCCCCCTAAAATAGTTTATCCCAATCCCCCTTGACAATCTACCTCTCAAACTATTTTTTATACCCAAGCTTAAATCCATTGAAATTAGGACTCCCATGACTTCATCTTATAAAGGTAAGGCCATAGTGATGGAGGAATTAGAAAAGAATAAACAATTACTAGAAAATTTCAACTTGAGGGTTCAACAGGTAGGGCTTAGCCTGGCTAAGCTTATCTAAGAATAGAATGAACATCATCAGATAGTTGAGGTTACTATCTAGACATTTTCCCACTCTTCTCAACCCCCCAATCCCGTGTTATGAAATATCCCAAGGTCCTAAAATCACACCTAGGCTCCCCCAAGGGTGTCCCCCCTAAACAGACTCCTTTGTAGGATAAAGGTAGGAAGCGGCCTAGAATTATCTTCCTTGAGAAAGTAAATGAAGGCCCTGAGAACCATACTTGTGCCAAGTTTTCAAAAGACAAACCCATCATCCTAATAAAGGAAACTACTACTACTAAAGACACTTAGGAGGTGACTTCCTCCTAGATTAGTTTTAGTTTTCTATTTTTTGTTTTCATTCTAAGTACTGGTTTTCTATTTTTGTCCTCTTGGCCCTAGTTGGCCTGTTAAAATTTTTATAATGCACTTTCATGAATTTAGGTCCTTGTCAAACCTTGATTTTACCATATCAAATATATATATATATATAGACACACACACACACAAACATATATTTGTTTAAAAATATTTAAAAAAATCAACTTGAATTTAGACTAAAGAGTTTTTGTATTGGATTTATTCAAGGTGACAAGACAAAATTATTCAGAGTCTGATTAAATATAAGGTTAAATAAATTGAATTATTTTGTGTTAAATTTTATTCAAGGTTGAAGATTATTTTATTTAATTATTAGGAATTTATAAAAATATGTATGAAAGCCTAAGATAAAAATCAAGAAAACAACAAGTAATGTTTTAAAAATAATAGGTTTACCAAAATGTTTATTATATTTTAAATTGAACTAATATAGACTAATATAAGTAAACTATTGATATTTTATTTGATCAAGTAAATAAGTATATTTTAAAAGGATGATATAACCTAATATTTAAACCAATAAAAAAATAAAGTAGAGTAAGCCCCAAGGGCTAAAAAACATACTATCTCTAAAATAAAATAAACAACAACAAAAACCTTAAAATAGAAGACCTAAAAAAACTATCAAAAAGGTGTAATTATTCAGGGGGTGTAGTATCCTCCATGAGTTATTTTCTAATATCCTTTTCCTCTACCTTATCCTTCAAATTTTCCTTTGTAATTCTTTCCTAGGTCATTTTGCATGGACCTTCAGTAGTGTCCTTGGGGAAGATCATCCTCGGTCTCTTTTGGGCCTCCTTCTCTGGGTTCTTCTTAGGGGGTAAACCCTAAAAAAGGGTTTTGGGGAGGGTTTAGGAGTGAGATAAACCTCCACATTGTCATTTTTTTCCTATGGGGGAGTATCTTCTACCTCACTGATCTACATAAAATCCTATAACATCTTACTGACTTCTCTATTAATTGATTTCAATTCCTTGATTAGAGAGCTTCAATAGAAACCCACTTTATAGAGTTTGTCATTGAATTCCTCCAACCATATTTTCTTATTTTTTAAATAAATCAATCAATATGGACTTTAATTTCTCTAAATATTTAGTTGTATCCTCCTCTTCAAGGATTATTGGTTTAGGTTTATTCATAATGAGCTAGAGGGGGATGTCTTTTGAGAGGCTTTTACTATTAGGGCTTACAAGGGAGAGGACAATAGGGGGATGAGGAGAATCTAATGTGGGATCTTTATCAAGGGATTACTCCTCTATATAAGACCCCCATAGTGGATCTTCTTTTCTATGCATGGTATCCTTGTGCTTCACTAGTAGAAATATGAGCCCTTGATGTATGATGGCATTTGCTTCACTAATTTGGAAAGATAGGGAGGTGCTCGCAAGGGATTTCAATAGGAAATATATCAAGTTGATTTTAAATTATTATAAATGATTTAATAATATAAAATAATTAGATAAAATTAATGTGAATTTATATTTTAATGTTAAGTACTTTATAATCTAAAGGTAAAGATCTATCCAATGCCTCGATAGGTCCATTCTCAAGAACCCCTTTTTATCTATTTTTAGGATCTCATTTGTTTGAAAGAATTTTTACATCAACTCCATATTTTGGATTAATAATTTAAATCCTTTGAGCCCTCACATAAAATCCCTATTACCTCCCCAATGATCTCCTCTGTAATAGTGATTATAAGTCCTCTCATTTCCATCATTCTTTTATTTTAGGTTGAGATAAAGTATTTGAAAATTAAAATGAAAGAATATATAGATTTAATAGTGAAACAAAATATGCTATAGAGTTTTTAAAAATTAAAAATTAGATAAAAATATTAAATATGATTACATATATGCAAACCTCCCTAAAATATATTCTATGTGCACTATGTAGGTTAACTATAACTAAAAACTACTTGAAAGGACCTATGTAATGTGTCATTTTTAAATGATGAAATTTAAACTATGTTCAAAAAGTTCATAGAAGGAGGATAGGGATGCATTGAAACCTTATCTAATCATTGAAACCACATATTAGTTGAATATGTACCTAATATTATAATATAGGTTTGTGTGACTATCTATGAGGGTGTTTTGATTAATTATTTATGTCGATTTATCACATGAAATAACTACAAAACACAAACCTTTGTTCCTACAAAACATACACAATAGAGATAAAATAAAAAATGGGGTCAATTGGTAAGAGGAATTATTGAGTTAACCTTATAAAACCCCTTTTAATCTAATTTATACATACATATCCCAAATGGGCCTCAATATAATGTAGTTCTCCCTCCTAGGGTGATGGAGTGGTCTATGATTATGTAAGCATATGATTGTATCTAGAATATTGATTGAAATGTTTGATAATAGATTTAATTAACCTATAATAAAATATATTTAGACTTGGATTATGAATATTAGAATGTTTTATAATTTAAATTGAAATACATAGTGCTCTTTTGATTAGTGTGCAATAGAATTTCCAAGTGGTTACTAGATGTGTTTGGAGAAGCCTTGATATACCTATATAGGAGAATATTTAGAATATTTTTGCTAACCAAATTTATAAAAGGTGTGAGAGAGTCATTGTGAAATATCTTGATTTGAAATAGTAACCATTATAACATAGGTAAAAGGATGAAATAGTGGAGAAGACCACAATACAACCCTATCTAAACTATTGTGTACTTGTACCAAAGGATATAGACTACTAAAAAGGTCTAACAAAAACTTGTAGTTTGAATAGAGATGAATAGTGTTGAAATAGGGATGTTTTCATGATAGTTTATGTGTTCATAATAAAATAAAAGGCTCTCTTATATATTAAAAGTTATCAAATTGGTGAAAGGTTCAAGTAAGGTAAGAATGTTAATATTAAACATTGTCAAGTGCTTGATGATTAATCTTGTGTCTAAAATCATCATTATAAAAATTTCTCAACACTATAGCATTTTTTAAAGGGTGAACTTGTTTCTTAGTTATTATATAATATTAAAACTTTGGAATGTAATTTAATACATTTTTGGTAATATCATGTTGAACACTAGGAATATTTACGGCTATTTAACCAATACATACCATACTTTTTCACTTTTTTGATTGTATGGTTTTATATTGTTTATGGTTTTTTAAAATATTTAACATAAATTGAAATAAAAAAACATGTTATGAGATATTGACCTCAAAGGGTTATCCTTATAGCACCAATTCAACCTATTGATATGGGTTTTATGCACACCATAGGAAACAAGTTTTCACCCTCTTATTTTAGGATTGGTGGTTTCCCCATGATAGACACAAGTTAAGGGTGTCTAAATTTATATATAACCATATGGTAGAATAGTTGTATGTGACCTACATCGCATCAAGGGAAATTAAACCAAATGATGAAAAAAATAACCCATAATAGATATTTATAATGATACTACATTAAAATAATCAAATATCGTAAAAAGGTAAAAAGGAGGGAAGGGTAGGGAAAACAAATTCCAAATTTCAGCCAAGTAACTATTTCAATTAAGTAACACATTCTAAGATTTAATCCAAAATAACTGTTAGCAGAGGTTCTTGGAAATACTCCAAAACATGCTAATTACAATGATAGCTTACACAAAGGAGAGTAACAAAAAGGTGAAAAAAATACTATAGTATTACATACCATCTATGATATATAAAGACACACCTAAAGAGAAAGAATAAATCAGATGCTAATAAAAGATGGAACATAATTGGCATAACATTTGATAACAGATAAAAATAAAAAAGAGTACTCATTATACATTAGCCATATATAAAATAAGATTAGGAAAACCATAATTTTTTTTTAATAATCTATATAAATAAATTAGAACCATATTATATTACAACAAAGTGTTATATATAGTCTTTGATATATGTTGTCTCTTGACATTCTGGCGTTTCAGGATAGAAAAGAAAATAATCTTTACATTCTTCTATTGCTTTATTAGTCTTACAAGGATGAATACATATAAAATTTAAAAAAAAAAACCAAAATCATATACTTCACACATGTGTCCTATTGTACTTCACAATTTTACCATGCTCCATTCTTCATCCAAAACTTTCCCAAACTTAAATATTTGTCTCATCCCAAGATGAAGTCATAAGTTGATCAAAACTTAGTTGAATAGATAATCCATAAACAAAAGTTATAGTTATTTATCCAAGTGTCATTTACCAATTTTAAATATTTGTACACTACTTCACTCCCCTTTTAGGTTTTCAACTAAGTAGCTTAATATCCTACCACCCTTTTGGATTTTTAATAGGCTAACACAACTAGGTGGTTACTCTTTATGATTTTTAAACCATTCTAGCCCTACTCCTAATGTTTAGACTATCTTAAAAAAATTATAATATTATTGAAGTCATAAAAAGGAAGTGTGCATTACTTATAGATATAACTAAGGAGGTGTTTGACTAAGTGGTTATGGAGGTTGCTATGTTTGGCTAGTTGCTAACCCACTAGCTTTTAATGTACCCAACATCTGAGGTAGTTTTTGATATTGTGCATTTGTATTTAACTTCCTTTACTATATTATTTGTTGGAGTTGTTTTAGGGGAATTAATTAGGGATTGTGTCACATCCTAATTTCTCTCTATACGTAATAACTTATTGATTAGTAGATTTTATGGTTATTTTTTGGATAATTACTATTTTAGCTATGTTGGATTTCATATGTTTATGTATGGATAATTATATGTTACTTAATTTACATATTTGTTAATTATGAATTTATCTATACTTTCATATTATGTACATGATGATCATGTTTGTTTAGTTAATTAAATAATTATATTATGGATTTTATATTATTTCAGGCTAACTAACTTCATTTTTGTGAAGTGGATGTAGGATATATACATCCCATAGAGTGTGATGAAAGGAGGTAACCATCAGAGAAGGTGGCATAGATGGAGTCATTAGGGGACAACATATTCAAGATCAAGAACCCATACACACCATAATAAATTAATAGTCTTTGATCAATTTTTGATTTAGATAGATTTTAGTATGTATTTGATTTCTAATGTTTTATCTACATTTGAATGACTACTAGTATGCTTTCATATGTGATCTTGATTGATACTTAATATGTGTGTTTATATGGCTATGTGTTGTACTTATTTTTTTCATACTTATCTTATCTCATATGATAATTTTATTTACACTTGTGCTTTAAAATTTGTGATTGTCCTTACTACTACCTTTGACTATATGTGCCTGTTCTTATTATGACTTACTATTATCTATGGATGTATTTGAGTGTTTTCAAGATTTTCATGTCTTAATAAATTACTATATTGGTAGGATATACTCTATTACTTGGTTTTATTTGTGTATTAATATTGATTGTTAAATATTACGCTAAATTCCATGCTAGTCATTGTAAATTCCATTTTGGTATGTCATGAGGATGTAAAAATCTTGATAGATGCACATTTTTAGCTTTCACATACTGACATTCCAAATAATAAGACATAAATCCACTATATCCTTTTTAATCCCTTTCCAAAAATAGAGATGTCTTAGCTTAGCCATGATCTTAGTTACACTGGGATGTCTCAAGTATGGGGAATTGTGCAATTCCTTTAGCACCATGCTCCTTAGATTATCTCTATAAAGTACATACTTCTTATCATTATACCTCAAAATTTCATCACTCTCTAGCTTAAATACTTTATACTTGGGATTCTAAGCATTCTCTAACAATGATTTCTTGACCTGATCATAGAACTCCTCTCTTGGCAAGAATTTGATTACCTGATCACATAAATTAATTTTGATAGTAGCCAAGGCTGATATATACCTTATGACTTAGGTAGGGAATGTTCAACTCTAATATACTTACCCTTGATATAATTAATATCAAAATCATAATTAGATAAAAATTATAACAAACATCTCTGACATGCATTTAGTTTTGGTTGGGTGAAGATCTACTTGAGTCACAGGTTTTCAATCTTGAGCTCAAATGGTTTCATTGATAGATAATGACTCCAAACTTGTAAATCATGCACTATTGTAGTGAGATATAGATTATGAGGGGCATAATTCACCTCATAAGGCTTTAATTTTCTAGACTTGTTTGTTACAACTGAAACATCTTGCATAAGAACTCCTTTAAGTCCATCCTTAGATACATCTATGATTACTAAAAACTGACCATTAGAATCAAGAATTCTTACCATAGGTGTTAATTTAAGCCTCATTTTTAGATCTTGAAATGCTCTTTCACATTGGCCTAACCAAAAAAATATATAATTTTTTCATTAAAGATAGGTAATTAGATTAGCTATATTTGAGAAATTTGGAATAAATTTCTTATAATAGCCTTTTAATCCCATAAAACTCCTTACCTTATGCACATTTTTAGGCACTAGACATTCTATTATGGATCTTATATTCTTGTATCCAATTAAATTCCATCTATGAAGAAACTTTGTCACAAATATTTTAGTTTATTTTGTAAAAATTCACACTTGGACAATTTACCATATAATTTGTGCTTATTTAAATACTATAAAACTAGTTATAGATGTTAAAGATTCTATTTCTCATCCTTATAATATATCGAGATGCCATCCAAAAAAACCAACACAAAGTAGTACAAATAATCCCTAAACACACTATTCATGAGATTCATAAATGTTATTAGAGTATTTGTTAACCCAAAAGGTAACATTGTGGACTAATAGTGCCCATATGGAGTTATGAACATTGTTTTTAGAATATCCTCATCTTAAATTCTCAATTGATGATACCCTATTCTAAGATAAATTTTTAAAAAGACTGTTTCCCCTTGCATCTGATCAAAGAGATCAATGCAAGGTAATGGTTATTTGTTCTTGATCATTGCCTTATTCAACATACTATAATGAATACATAGGCAAAGAGTATCATCCATATTCTTGAAAAACACTACTAGTATGCCCCATAATGACATAGTCAAATCAACCATTTTGATAATAAATCCTAAATTTGAGATTTCAACTTAACTAATTTGATAGTCATTATCCTATATGGTGCCTTGGATTGTAGTTTATATCCAGGTATGATGTCTATTAAGAAATAAAACTCACATTTAGGTGTCAATCCAAGAAATTCTTATGAAAACACATCTTGAAAGTTATATATAAAAGGATAATCCTTGATTGGTGGTTTTTATATTCATCCATATCATTTATTTAAAAATAAATTCTTGGCACCCCTTCCTCTGAGCCTTCTTGAGTTGAATTATATAAATTTTCCTAAGCTTTAACTCTATTTTATCACCCTAAAGTTATGCATAATTTCCAAAATCATCTTGACACTCAACCTTATTCAGATAATATTCAACCTTAGCTTTATGCTTTGTAAGCAAATTAACTCCTAGGATCACATCATATGACCTTGATGGTACAACATAAAAATCCACTACTATAGTGAATTCAAGTAACCTAACCTCAACTTTCACTAGACACTTGTCAACCTTGACCTTTGACTCATTTCCATATTATATTGACCATGCATTTTCCATAACTCCAACTTTTCTAGATAACTTATTCAAAATTATAAGAGTAATAAAACATTCAGTAGCCCTAGTGTCAATCAAAATATGAATTGAATCATCAAATAAAATATTTATAGTTAAATAGATTAAACTTGGAATTCATCTTCATGATTTTCAATAGTTGAAAGAATATATTGTTGAAACATTCCCTATTGTGTAGAAGAACCCTTATTCTTTCCATATGATTTTCCTTGAGTACACTCTCGAGCGTAATGTTCACCTCCATAAATGAAGCAACCTCTAGTAAGTCATTTCCTATTAGAATATTAGTTTCCATAGAAACCTCCCTTGAAACCATTCATAGGTCTCCTATTTCCTAAATTATTGTTGAACCTATTATTCTGGTTCTTAAACTTTCTCTTAGATTTTCCACTCCTCTTATAGTTCTTATTTTTAAAATTTCATTTAAAAATTCCAAACTTTTTCTTAAACTTATCTTTGACTTGGGTAAGATATTTTATCTTATGTTCTTACTTGGCTACCTTCTTGAAAACTTGATCTATGGTAGATGGCCCATGCACTCCACTTCAAAACTAATTTAGGGTTTTAATCTCATAATGAACTTATTAATTTTGAATCTCTCATCCACTTGATACTAAGGTACATACTTTAGGATCTTGGTGAATTTATCCTAATATTCATCCATAGAAAGTTATAGTTTCTTAAGGTTCTAAAAATATATTAGTTATTGATCAAAATATAGTCATGGAAGCCATCATGACCTAAATAATGTCATAAAATATTCCCAAGTGGTGGTTATAGATTCAAGGTTCATATATAACTTCTTATTATCCTACCAAGTTGTTGCTTCACCAACAAGATAATATGTTTCCTAAACTACTTTGGTGACTTTATAGTAATTCCATATCTCAAAATATTTATCTATCTCTACCAAACACACTTTCACTACATCTCCCAAATTGGTTCTATCAAATTTTGGTGGATTCATCTTTTTCATATCCCATTCCAAGTCTATAGCTAATCGAGCTCTCGCATCTTGTGGAACTTCCTCATGCCTATAATCTTGAGGATTTTATTTCTCAATAAGGTGTTCTTTAGGTTATTCTTGAATATTCTCCTTAACATTCCCATGAAATTCCTTCTCTAGGAATGTGATTTATTTCCTAGTTTCATGTATGGCTGTGAGAATCTGATCTAACTTCACAACTTGCTTAATAGTGAAATAATTTAGATCCACTAGAGGATTGGTGTTTGAGTTACCATCACCTATAGGTCTAATTCATGCCATTATTCTTCCTACTTAATAGGAGAATATGTTTGTGTTAGTAGTCATATTATGTCCTAGAGTTTGAACCTGGTTTTGATACCACAATATAACAACCCCATTGGGTTTTACTAGGATAATGTAATTTTTAAAAAATAATAAATACACAAATTAAACTAATATATTCCATCATGATGAAACCTATAAAGAGTGATCTTTAACTAAATACATTAGTTTTAGATAACCATAGAAATATCTATAAATAATGTATTTAGCTAATTATCATAATCATAATATCAATATCAAGAACATGTATAATGCTAAATATAGAAAAGAAGACTACATTTAATCTATAAATGTATTATTACAAATTCAACCATAATTGATATAATATTACAACCAACTAATGTAATGGTAAATACGAATAAAAATTATAGTTTAACATAATAAATTTCTCAATAATATTATATAATGATAAAAAGATTCATATAGCATGTGAGTCTCAATGAACTCATAATATCCATAAGTAATCTTAAGTGTAATTTCTAGTGTATTACTATTGAGGGGAGAGAGAGCATCATCTGAGTGCTTTTCCACACCAACCATAGACCATCGATCCTCCACATAATATCCCAACTAGGGAAAAGCCCTCCCTTCATGGATTGGTAAATAATGATAGTGTGGGAATCTAGAGTGACTTACTAGAACCCATGTGATGTAAGATAACTAATACATGATGTATACAATAAATAAACTGATTATAACATGATATTTTATAAACATGTAAACTAAATAAAATATATTAAATGATATTGTTTAACTATAAACACTATTTTGGCTAAAGTTTCCATATAGTTATTGATCATGAAGGTTAGTGAATTTCATACACACCAGTCAATCAGATTACACCTTATCTATGCATTATTGACACTAATTGAGTGGAATCCATAATACTAAGTTTTAAGGTCATTAATGTGTTATTTGGTTTGTGTGTGTGTGTGTGTTATGTGTGTGTGTGTGTGTGTGTGTGTGTGTGTCTATATATATATATATATATATATATATATATATATATACATATATACATATATATATATACATATACACACATATATATACACATACACACACACACACACACACACACACACACACACACACACACACACACACACACACACACACACACACACACACACACACACACACACACACACACACAATAATAGATTCATATAGAATATTTCCTATAAGTAGATAATTATTTGTTAAATAAAGAAATATCAAATACATTCATTTAGTCCATCAAATACAATGTAATAAATCCCAAGACATCTAATTTATTACTAAAAATATATATATATTTTAAAATAGTCCTCAATACAATCATACCATCTAGATAAGAAATGTATCTATACATCATGTTATCAAATATTAACATGTAACTCTAAATCTTATGTTATTCATCCACATAATAATATTTACCAGCTTATTATTTTTTATCCTGATAAAAATGGTACCTTATTAATATTATTCAATTACTAACAACATTATTATGATTTGAATTTAAATCTCAAATACCTCATAATTTAATGCTTCTTCAAACTATTAACATATAATAATAATACCCATATTTATTTGTTATATCATATAACAGTCTTAAGCATTGAATGGAATTTATATATTTATGTATGGTATGCATGTTTCATATTTGTAACTCAATCACAAAATCACATGTATTTCATATACTTATATACATATTCAACACTCAGTTACCAACTATAACTTATTCAATTGATGGTCTGAATATGCATGCTTACATATGGTATACTCTAAGTAGACAAATATAATATCCATGATCTTAGAGTATCACATATACTATAGGTATACATTTAATATTTTCATTACATCTCAATTCATTTTTCGAGACTCAACATAGTCTATTTTTAGATATTACAACTGAGCTCCATCATTAAATATTTAATAAATAGTGTATAGTCAACATGGTATATTCAATTATAATATAATATTTTGTCCAAGGTTTACAAATATCATGTACAAATATATGCCTAAATGTATACCCAAAAAATAACTAGTTTCATTTATTTTCTATTCTTAAGATTGAGAGTGAACTTTAGATATACGTTTATAGGTGACTCCATACAATTCACAGTAAACTAGAACCTTGGTAACTCATAGAATATACAAACCTGGATATATATATATATATATATATATATATATATATATATATATATATATATATATTATAAACATTTTTTAAAATTAAAGAATAAATCACAAATACACATAATCTTGAATTATATTTGAACTCACATAAAATAAATATCTTAGTTGAAAGACCATTTAATCAACAAACCCTGCTATTTAGTTCACACATTATATAATCATAATAGTATGTAATTAGATAAATATAAACTAGATTATGAAATATACATACACATTGATATATTCATATCTATTGATCATCTTCTAGAAGTCATATATATTTTATGATTATACCCATGTGTATATAATTGTATTCAAGTTTCATAAAATAATTAAAACATTATTTATTTTATTATGTAAAGAAAGGAATTTTTGTGAGTGAAGTAACTTATATAAATGTGTATACTTGTCTATAGGCTAATGACTTCCTAAACAAATATAACCCCTACCCAAAGATGTACCCTATGAGGGTTTACAATTTGACTCATATCATCAACTCAATGAAATTAATGATGGTATAAAGGTTAAAGTGACTAGATTTTAACTTTTTCTTTAAGATTGAGTTTCACATCATATAAACCAATTGTTATTTTTTATATATAAAGGGATGACTCAAAACTATTTTTAGAGTCTGATTTAATTTATACATACCTATTTGAGCCATCACATGGGTCAAATGAATACCCCAACTAATAAAAAAAAATTATCTTTTCATTTACCTAGGGTTTAAGTTCAACCACAAAAGTTACACATAAAATTTCTCATATTTTTTCATGATTTATATTTTATGAAAAATGTAGTAAGAATTTCCATTCAAAACTAGGACTTATGTAGCTTAATATTTTATGGAAACATAACTTAGTTTTCATATATTAAACTAGGGTATGATGGGTTATATGTCTAGTTTTATGGATGGTCAAGCCATATGTAGTACCAGGCATATTTATTGGGTTCAATCATTTTTAAAACAATAATAAAAATAGAAATGATAACAAAATCTCAATGATTTATTTTATACACAACCAAATTAAATAAAAATTGACAAACGAATCTAGTATATGATGAATGGTTATGCCCAACTTAAATTGTCCCTTATTTTTTTTCAAACCCTTTCTTTTTATTTTCTCCTTCTCTTTCATACTCGTCTATCATGCCCCCATGAGCATTCTCATCTTTCCATTATATTCTCCTACATGCTAATAAACCTCCATAATTTCTCCTAGTAACTAAAAGTGATCTTGGTGAAGATATTTCCATGCAACTTAAACTACAATGTTTGTTTTGCATGGTTCTTGAATACCCAAGTCAATGCCATTAACCTTAAATCAGGAAGTTTCTAAATAATCTATCATTTAAACATTATTATTTTAATTACCATCAATTTCAATAAGTCATTCATACACTATGATTCCAATAATAATAATGCTAACTTATCATAAAAGTTATTAATAAAGCATTGAATACACTATGACATTTACCAAATCCAATGATGTTACCAATAATCATCAAACAATGAAACTCCAACATAATATTGACTTAGTTCAAAGACCACTTTAATGTTAGCACCTTATTTGAACATAATGACTTCCCATTAATCAGCCAATATAACTATTGTTATCAATTAAAATGATTTTGCCTAATTAAAATGACATGGACTTTAGCATAATATTTAACAATCAATCTTAACACACAAAACAAACTAGGTAATAGAGTTTGTCCTACCAATATAATAATGTATTAAGACATGAAAATCTTGAAGATAACTCAAATACATCCATAGATAGCAATACATGATACTGATGACATACACATACAATCAAAGGTAGTGGTAAGGACAAACACATATTTTAAAGAACAAAAGTAAGCAACATCATAATACAAGTAAGATAAGTAAAATCATCATAAGTGTGACACATAACTAGATCAACATGAGCACCAAGAAGAAATTAATATCATAGTTGAAATCATATTAGTAGTCATTCAAATGTAGATAGCACATTAACAATCAACTGAATACTAAAAACTATCTAAATCAAACACTGATCAAAACATATTAAATTATTGTGGTGTTTTCATGTTCTTAGTCTTCAATATATCATCCCATAATGCCTCCATCTATGTCACCCTCTCTGATGATTCCCTCCCTCCATCACACTCCAATGGAATATATATATATATATATATATATATATATATATATATATATATATATATATATATATATATATATATATATATATGTATGTATGTATGTATGTATATATATCCTACATCTAAATCACAAAAATGAAGGTAGTTAGCCCTAAACAATATAAAATCTATAATATATTGCTTTAATTAACTAAATAAACATGATTATCATGTACATAATATACAAGTACAACTAAATCCATAGTTAACAATTATGTAAATTAAGTAACATATAACTATCCATACATTATCATATGAAATCCAACTTAAATAAAATAGTAATTAAGCCAACAATAACCATAAAATCTACTAATCAATAGCTTATTAGGTCTAGAGAGAATTTGGGATGTGAAATCCTTCCCTCTAAAGTAGGTCATCATCCTAATGACACTTATTCAAACATAAGTTTTGAATTCAAACATAATTAAATAGAAATTAAATGATATGTAGCAACATATTAAATAAGAAAATGTGGAAATATCCCAAAAAATTCATCATAATCATCCTAAATAGCACTATATTCAAAATATTGGTCCCAATGGACCTTGCACTGTGACACTTCTATATTATGCAAACTGATTTTGTGAGTGTCAATTATTTTGATTGATTCTACTATGACCACCCTAGGATCTATAACATGCACACCATTTCAATCCAATACATTTGAAGGATAAACAACATACTTTTTAATATAGAACAAATGGAAAATATTATGCAAAAGATCTGTATCTTTTCAAAATGTAAGCCTATATTCTAAAGGATTGATCACTTCCATAACCTCAAAGGGTCCCACATATCTAGGTGAAAGTTTAGCTAATTTATCAAATTTAATCAATCTTTTCTTAGGATTAACCTAAAAAAATACTTCATCACCTACATAAAAACCTTTTTATTCTTTTAAGATCAAAATACCTTTTTTTTATTATCAATGATTGGCCTTAGCCAACCTATGATTTATTTTTCTAACTTGGTTTTATATTTACACAAGCATCTCAGGTCCAAAGACTACCCTTTCATCCAACCTATCCCAATTGATTAGTGTTCTACACATCCTTCCATATAATGCCTCAAATAAAGTCATTTTTAAAACTAATTGGTATGAGTTTTTATAAACAAACTCAACCAATGTAAGGTAATCCTACCACTTGTATTGTTGATCCATGCAATGCATCTAATGGAGATCTTCTAAAACTTGGTTAACTCTCTCAATTTATCCATTAATTTATAGGTGATAGGTAGGGCTTAAATACAACTGCGTACCTAGATTTGAGTTCAAAGTCAACCAAAATATAGAATTCATTCTCACATATCAATCAAAAATGATATTTTCTATAAATCCATTAATTCATACACCTCTTTCATGAACATCTTCACAAGCATAGGTGCATCATCTATCAATTTTCCTATTATAAAGTAAGTTACCTTGGTTAGTTTATCAACTACAATCAAGATCATATCATGCCAATTTCATGATAATGGTAACCCTTGGATAAATTCCATTATAATCACTTTCCACTTCCATTCTAGTATGTCATGAGGATATAAAAATCTTATTGGATGCACATGTTTAGCTTTCACATACTGACATTCCAAACAACAAGACATAAAATTTGTTGCATCATTTTTTATCCCTTTCTAAAACTAGAGACGTCTTATATCAACCATGAGATTTGTTAATCTCAAGATGTCCTAAGTATGGGGAATTATGCAATTCCTTTAGCATCACACTCATCAGATTCTCTATATCATGCACCTACATCCTACCATTTTACCTCAAAATACCATCACTCTCTAAATTAAATATTTTATAACCAATATTCTAGAATTTTTTGATAATGCTTTCTTGACTTGATCATAAAACTCATCTCCTAGTGATAATTTGATTACCTGGTCATAGAAAATACTCTTGATAGTATCCAAGGTTGTTATGTACTTTCTATGACTTAGGGAATTTGTAACTCTAATCTCCTTGACCTTCATATAATTACTATCAAAATAATAATTAGATAATAATTCTAACCAACATCTCTAATGTACAATTAGGTTTAGTTGGGTGAAGATGTAATTGAGTCCCAAGTTTTCAGTCTTGAGCTCAAATAGTTTCCCCAATAGATAATGCCTCCAAACTTGTAAGGAATGCACTATTATATCAATCTCTAGATCATGACATGAATAATTCACCTCATAAGGCTTCAATTGTTTAAAATCATATGATACAACTAAATCATCATGTATAAGAACTCCTCTAAGTCCATCCCTAGATGAATTTGTGATCACTCAGAACTAACCATTAGGATTGGGAACTCTTAACACATGTGTCTATGTAAAACTACTTTTCATCTCTTAAAAATCTCTTTCACACTTGATTGACCAAATAAAACTCTAATTATTTTGCTAAAGAGAGGTAATTGGATTGGCTATTTTGAGAAATTTGAAACAAATTTCCTATAATAGCCCATTAATTCCATAAAACTCCTTACCTTATGCACATTTTTAGGCACTACACATTCCATTATGGCTCTTATATTCTATGGATCCACTAAAATTTAATCCATAAAGATAATGTGTCCCAAATATTGTAGTTTATTTTGAAAAATCACACTTGGATAACTTGGTATACAATTTGTGCTTCTAAAAATTATGCATAACTAGTTCTATATGTTGAAGATGTTCTTGCTCTTATAATATATCAAGATGTCATACAAAAAAACCAACACAAAGTGGTCCTAATAATCCTTCAACACACTATTCATGAGATTTATAAATGTTTTCAGATCATTCATTAACCCAAAAGGTAAAATTGTGAACTCATAGTGCCCATACCAAGTTCTAAACTTTTTTTTTTGGAATATCCTCATCTTGAATTCTTAACTAATGATACCTTACTCTAAGATCAATTTAGAAAAATATTTTTACCCCTCACATCTGATCAAAAAGATCATTAATGTGAGGTAATGGATATTTGTTCCTGATTATCACCTTGTTCAACATCCTATAATAAATACATAGGTGAATATTATGATCCTTCTTCTTGAAAAACACTATTAGTGTACCACATAGTGACATACTTGGTATAATCAACCCTTTTGATAGAAACTTCTAAAGTTGAGCTTTTGAGCTTTCAAATCAATTAGTTCAGTATTTATCATCATGTATGGTGCCTTGGATTGGAATTTAGATCTAGTAATGATGTCTATTAAGAAATCAAACTCATGTTTGGATGGTGATCTAGGTAATTCCTCTAGAATAACATCTTGAATGTTCCTTATAAAAGGATAATCCTCAATGGATGGTTCCTTAGATTCCTCCATCTCATTTATTTAACAATAAATTTTTGGTATCCCTTCCTCTAAGCCTTATTGATTTGAATTATATAAATTTTCATTATCTTCAACTCTCTTTTCTCACTCTGAAGTTGTGTCTAATTTCCAAAATCATCTTAACACTCAAACTTTTTTAGATAACAATAAACCTTAGCTTTATGATTCACAATCTAATTAAATGTTAGGATCACATCATATGACCCTAACAGTGAATCATACAAATCAACTACAATAGCTAATTCAGGTAACCTAATCTCAACTTCCACTAGACACTTATTAACCTTGACCTTTGACTCATTCCCATACTATATTGACCATGCATTTTCCATAACTCCATATTTTTTAGACAACTTATTAATCATTCTAGGAGAAATAAAATATTCAGTATCCCTAGTGTCAATCAAAATAAAAATTGGATGATCAAACAAAATACCTAATAGTTCAATATATGAAACTTGGAATTCATCTTGATGACTGTCAATAGCTACATGAATCCACTGCTAAAAAGTTCCATGTTGTGAAGTAGAACCCTTGTTAATGTAACAACCCAATTGGGTTTTACTTGAATAGGCCATTTTTTAGAAACAAATAATTATACAAATTCAATTAATAGGTTCCATCATGATGAAAGAAACAAAGAGTAATCTTTAAATAAATACATTATTTTAAGCTAACCATATAAATTTCTATAGATAATCACTTTAGCTAATGATCATAATCATAACATCAATATCAAGAACATGTATAATGTTGAATACAGAAAAGAAGACTACATTTATTCCATAAGGGTATTATTACAAATTCAGCCACAACTAATATAATATTACATCCAATTGATGTAATGGTACATATGAATAAAAATTATAGTTCAACATGATAAATGTCTCAATAATATTATATAATGATAAAGTGATCCATGGAGCATATGAGTCTCAATTAACTCATAATATCCATAAGTAATCTTTAGTCTAATTTCTAGTGTAGTACTATTAAGGAGAGGGAGAGCATCGTTCGAGTGCTTTTCCACACCAACCATGGACCATTGATTCCCCACATAATATCTCAACTAGGGAATGACCCTCCTTTCATAAATGGGTAGATAATGATAGTTTGAGAATCCAAAGTGACAAAATAGATCTGTGTGAGGTAAGATAACTAGTACATAATGTATATAATAAATAAACATGTTCTAACAAGATATTGTACAAACATGTAAACTAAATCAAATATATGAAATGGTAATGTTTAAATATAAACACTAATTTGAATAAAGGTTTCATATAATTATTGATAATGAGGATTAGTTAATTTCATACATGCTACTTAATTGGATTACACCTTATCTATGATTAGTGACACTAATTAAGTGAATGGAATCTATCACACTACCTTTTAGGGCCATTAATGCAATATTTGGTCTATATATAAAATATAAAATAAAACCAACAAATTCATATAGAATATTCCTTATAAACATATAATTATTTTATAAACAAGGAAATATAAAATGCGTTCATTTAGTCTATAAAATGAAATGTAATAAATCCCAAAACATCTAATTTATTACTACAAATATAAATAGATTTTAAAAGAGTGCTCAATAAAATCATACCATCTGGGTAATAATATATATACATCAAGTTACCTAATATTAACATGTAACTCTAAATATTATGTTATTCATCATCTATTATCTATGAAATAGCCAAATCAAATTGAGATAGATCCTACTTAATTATTTTCAAATCTATGAGCACTTCACATGCCATAGAAAATAAAATGCATAGTGGTAGTTGGATCATCATCACGTTTTGTAGATCATCATCTCCTAAATTTGTGAGTAGCACCTTAGCATTAGATAACTCAAGTTGAATATCCAAGATGATATCATCAATCTATATTTTATCATTTGGGCTTGGATGGATGAAAAAGTGTTGCACATTATTTCATTATGCCATACTTGTAGCTTTTATATGGAAACATCTCTAGAATCCAATAGTTGTCTAAGTGTCCTAATTATATTTTCTATAGTTTCCATTTGATCCTCCAATACAGATTTAGCTTTATCTATAGTGGAAAATTTAGGTTTCATAGTATCCAAGGATTAATTAAGATGTTGTCTCTAGGTCAACATATCATGGGATATCTACTTGGCCTACCTCATTGTAGTGTTTAAGACCTAATCATATTCATCAAGGAGTTCACATATGACTCTTTTTTTAGTCTTATGATCTTTTCCTTGTGCATGTAATGCAAAGAATTTATGTGCATCTCCTTAATTATTTGTAAGCTTTGTCAATAGAGAAGTGAATTGTTTATCCTTTAACATGACTTGATCACCTAGTACTTACATAATTAAGGTGGAGAAAGCATTGTTTATTATTTGTTGCACATTTACTAGTTTCTCTTTTAGTCCAACCTTTTATTCATGTAGCCTCAAGTCTTACTACTATAAATTGGGGCCTTCTGCATAATTTATTATTGAAAGGTTACTACTCCTTCAATCTATTTTGATAGTAGAAGTTGGGTCACATCTAATGATGTTTTCATCTTAGTGGTATCAAGTTACATTAGATGTGATCACATGTGTTTCAAGAGCACATGTTATTTAAGCTAACAAATTCAATAGAGTAGTGTGTTGCATTGATGTAGTAGGGACATCCCATTGGCTAGAGATCTATTATGTTTATTCTTTAGCCTTTATGTGAGCTATAATTTTTTCTTCTATCTATTATTTTATGTCTTTATCCTCCTTGTCTTAGGGTTCTTATTTAGCCTTGGCCTTAACATCAAATTTAGAGTATGCTTTAGCTTCCTCTTCAACCTAATACTTGGCATCATTTTGAGCTTTGAATTTAGCTTCAACCTTAACTTTATCTGGTTGTTTTCTCTTTGGTTGCATGTCTATGTTTTTCTTGAGTAGCCTTGGCTTGATCTTCTTATTCATTCTATTTTGTTTCACATATTTCACCTCTTGTTGTCTCCATTAGACTTTATTTTATTCTTTCTTATTTGCCTCCACTTCTTCAACCTACTTCTACATTACCTCTACTTCCTCAAATTTCTTCCTTATAGCTTCAACTTATTCATCTTGCTTATACATAGCCTCTACTTCTTTAGCCTTCTTACTTATAGATTCATCTTATTCAACTTGATTTCATTTAGCCTCTACTTCCTCATCCTTATTTTGTATTTCAATGCATATGTATTGTTGATTTTGATGTTGACATTACAAAAAATC
Organism: Torreya grandis; assembly: GCA_037957365.1. NCBI lineage: Eukaryota > Viridiplantae > Streptophyta > Pinopsida > Cupressales > Taxaceae > Torreya > Torreya grandis. The sequence continues at coordinate 3,855,168 of JARHVA010000264.1, read as the reverse complement.
TTATTGTGTCTCTTGTGTAACTCTTGGTTGTGCTTGTTGTTGATTTTTATTGATCTTTCTTCTTCCTTCACCTCCTTAGTGGTTAGGTGTGTTGTATGCAATTTTTTGTTTAGATAATACCTTAGGTGTATTTGTATCCATAGGTTCCTCATCATCTTTGAGGTCTACAATTTTGGTGTTTAATTCAGTATGCTTGGGTGATTTTGATTACCCAAATTGGCCTTTACATACCAATTTTTTTTTTATATTTAGTTGGAGGCAAGAGAGTATACGTCTAATTATTTAGAACCTAGGGTTGGGGATGTTATTATTCTACTTGAGACTTCTACACACCAATTTCTTTTTTAGTTTCATATAAAGACACCATCCTTTCCCACACATTTTTAATGGTTTGGAAGAAGGGTGTGTGCATGGTTTTCAAAACAATACAAGTGTAAGACTAAATTCTTTAGGTAAATACAACATTTACATAGTTGATGATATTATGGGTGACTCTATTGAAAATATCTCAACCTCCAACTTACATCAAGATGCTTCTTTTGCCATAGTACTAATAATAATAAAAGGAGATGGTTGAGTAATATCAACCCAAAGGTATTTTCTTACCTAATTTTGCACTTAGAAAGTGCAAACTACTTTCTAAAATAAGTACTCATTCTCAACATATTTATCATATAACTCTTTTTTGATATCCTCCAACATTGATTGGATTGCTTCCTATTCTTCTACCCCTAACTCAAGTAGATATACTTATAACCATGGGATTCTCAAGCTTGGTGGTGGTGAGGCTCTATGTATACATGATTTACTCTTGCCTTTCTCTTATTATGGCATAAATTATATCTATTTTAGTTATGATGTTTGAGGATGTGACTATATTGGTTATTACATGGGTGCTTGATCTACTTCTACTTATTGCACCTCTAGAGGAATGGCTTGAAATAATGGAACTAACCTTGTAGCTAAATATTTTTTCTTGTACACTTTAGCCTTCACTTTAACCATTGAAATGAAAAATGGAATTAGAGTTATATTTGGAGTATCCAACTCATGAACCTTGATCTAAATGCCATTATGTAATCTGGTGACTAAATCATGTTGTCCCAAATATTACATTACATCTTTTGGGATCTTGGGGTGTGTTTAGATCAAGGCTAGGGATTTGAGCCATCATGTGTTAAATCACCCCAATTTATCATAATACTACCCTATTATATTCCATGAAATATTTATGAAGGTGTTATTAGGACAAAAGTCTACAGTTACATTAACAATCCCTAATAGATATTTCCATTATGTGAAACACAATAAAAGAACCAAAAATTATTACTAAAATGTCTATGTACTTCCCACAAGTACCTTTTATATGTTAGTGGTGATCTCAAATTACAAAAACCAATGCTAATTTAATTCCTCTTATAGCTTTATCATGTGATAGGAAATATCAATTATGCCTCTTATCACTTATTTCACTTGCTTGGTGGTTTACCAAAATATTTCTGTGATACATTATACCATGAAACACAATGAAAAATACTTAATTTATTCAATGGGTGTTCCTAACCTTCCTATTGTGGTATATTTTTTCTTAATATGTGAATGGATTGGTGGTGTTGTATACTTATAAGGGAAGATATATTTTCCATGATTGAGAAGGCTGGTGGCTCATGCCATGGTGTGCATAGTGATCCAAATTATAACATATTGAGATAAATGGATATTTAATAGATTGTATTAGCTCAAAAAAGTCATCATGACCTTATATAACTAATAAAATATAAGTAAATTAAGAAATATTTTAGTGTTAAAGCCTCATATTGGATGTCAAAGTGTGAGGGATCCTACTTGTGCTACTCATTGAGTATCATGGAAAAAAAGAGTATTTTTTGTTGAATCTATAAAATAAAATACATCTAGATAATTATACTTAGTTTATAGAAGACCTAACCCAATCCCCATTTTATCTTTTTGCATATATAATTATGGAATCAATAACTAACCCCTCTCCATGGTTTGATTGGTGGTCTAGAATGAATGATTTATTTACTTTATTGTGCTCTGGTCTAAAATCTATTCATGATTTGGTATTATAAAAGAATATTGTATAATCCTCTTGTTATCTAAAGTTTTTAATGTTTTAGGGTTTTCCATACCCTGATCTTATATAGCTTTTGACACCCAATTTCGTGTCACTGCCTACTTTGAATGCATTGTCTACTTATACATGAATGTTCATTTTTCAATTAATATTAGTTGTTGGAAGTTACCTTGATAGGGACATTTAGTGCTTAAGATATTTGATTTTCTTATTTTTTAGTTATTATATGTGGGTATATGTCCTTTAATCTAATCAATTTTCCTTATAATTCTTTTGACCATTTACTACTAAATCTAATTAAAAAAAGATACAATATTTTTGAAACACTACATAAATAATGGTCTAACCTAACCATTAGCCTCATTTTTCCCATTCTTGTATTAGTTATACCTTCCTAAACTTAATTAAAATGATTGATGTAGTTGTAGCTAGATATCTTAAATGAGGTGTCTCTAGAATGTGATTGCACACCCTATGATGATAACTGCTTCCTAGTGTTTGTGATGTGTTGCATTGTAATGAACATGTTATACAAACATTCTAATATAAGAAAACAAAATAGAAAAAAATAACATTAAATAAAATACTAAATACAAGGTGATGCTTATCACCCACTCAAAGTTTTAGCTAAATGATAGAGATTGTAAATGATATGGCTTAAGTCTACAACCATTTACAAATCATGGTAAGATGGTTTCTTGTAAATATTTAAAAATTATGGTAACTTGTGGTGAAACTTCATGAATGATATAGGGTCTTTTCCATCTAATGCATAGATTTCAAAACCATAGGTGAGAAGGAAGGTAGTGGGGATAATGACAAGAATGGTGACCAAAGGCAAAGGAGCCTAGTGACTAGTCTAGCAATGGGGATAAAAAGTGGAATTTTGGGACTAGTGATAGCCTAGAAGAATGGTGGTCACATAGTCTATATCCTAAGGTTGATATATCTCCCACCCATGTAGAACATGAGGTAGTTGGATAGATCTGAATGGGAAATAGTCTAAAGAATAACTAGGGCTGCTAAAGCTCCACGAAATCTCTAGTTTATAGAGGATGGAATGTATCTATCTTTTTATGTAGACCTATGTATTTACTAGTGAAAGGGCATGGGTTAATTTTCCCACTATTGTATTTTTATTGGTGTCTTGAGTGGGAAGGGGAGTAACAGATGTAGTGGAGGCTATTGGATTTCCCCTTGTATCTTTTCCTTCCACTATAGGGCTACTTTTTCTTAGACCCTTTAAGGATGTATGATGGGCATCTCACCCCCTAAAATATTATAAGGATATGATGGGTTATGGTGGAAATCATACCCTTGGTCACTCAAATGGCATGGACACTAGAGGAGAACTTTCTATTATTCCATTTGGTTACCTGAATAATAGAGAGATCCTTTTATTTCACTCAAGTAATATAAGCACATGGTCAGATCTTGAGGTGCTTGTTGAGGAAATTTGAACATTAATCCCAAGAAGGATTTACTTATCTAAAGTCTCCTTTTTCTATATCAGGGTAGATGATAGAGGAGTTTACTCTTACCTACAATAATTTTTAGATTTTACTAGTTATCTTTCAAGTTTCATTAGAAATAATACTGACATGGACAAGGCCTCTTAGGGGGTTACAATTCCATTTAGACAAGATTGCATTCCTAACATACTTAGGGAATGTAGAGGATAAAATATAACTATGTTGATGAAATTATATGTGGAGGAAAGATATAGGAATCCTAACCATTTGTCTCACTAGATTGGATGATAGAGGAATCCACTTTGAAAATATTAGTGGGTGGATAAGTCTTCTTATTATGATCTAAATATGTAGAGGTTATGCAAAATACCCTAATAAAGGTATTATGTATGGTAGTATCCTCAGGAACAACATGATGAAGGGTGTTATCCCATCTAGATTATCTATTTTGTATCATCTTTATGTACTCAAGGTTATGGGATCCTTAAAACCCCCAGTTGTGTGTACCTTAAAACCCTCATGTTTCATGTTCAATGGTTGTGGGAGCCTTAAAACCCCCTTGATATGATTTTTAAAGTTTTTGGATCTTAGTGGAAGATCATCCCACTTTTTATGACTCAGTTATGTAAATGACCCAAGAGGTGGAAAAACTCCTTTAGTTGAACTTGTGTTCTACAATATCCCTAGGGAAGACACGACGAAGGGTGCAAACCCTTCCAATTTGTTTATTTAATAACACCTTTTTGTAATATATATTATGGTACCATTAAAACCCCCAGTTGTGAGAACTCTTAAAACCCTCATATTCTTCCAAGTTATGGGAGCCTTCAAACCCTCTAGTTGTTCCTTGTTCATTTTCACTAGGTTCAGGGATCCTTAAAATCCTCTTATCTTTCCAAGGTTGTGGGTACCTTTAATTAACTTTATAAAGGTTGGGGGAGAATTCAAACCCTGTTTGTTGTTATTGGTTGTTAGGGGGATCCTTTTTACCCTCTCTATTTTACCTAGATGTGCATCCAACTATCAAAACCCTCACTTTCATGGTTCATATCTCTAGTTTAAAAAGCATTTTACCTAGTCAAATAAAACAATTACACAATAAGAGAAGATTTATGCTTTAAGAGATATTTTTTAATCTTTAATTTTTTATCCTCATAGTAGGTATCTATTCTTACAAAATTAATACATAACTAACTAAACAAGACTAGTAAAAACTTATAAGATAAAATAGTGATAATATTGGGAACATTTGTACTTGTCAGAATCATACAATGCTTCAATTTATCCTAAATAGACATGCTATAAGTTACAATAAAAGTGAATTTTATTTATCATCCTATAATCCAAACCTAAATGAAATGTTACACAACACTTAGCCTATATGTTCCATGAAATGAATGTTTTTCAACAAATAATTTTAACTCAATCACCTCAAGTGAATATTAATACTAATTTAATTTATTGTAGATAATTTTTTCTAAGGTTAACTACCATGTATGATCTTATTAATCATTATTTAAAATGAGAAAACAAGAACAAAAAAGTCTAATGAAAAGCATAGGAAAACATCCATTGTACTGGATGAGATACCCTAACATAGTCAAACCAGTCATTTAAATGGTATTACATTACTAAAACATGTTATTATTGATTCATTACACCATATAAATACCCAACATATCTACCATGTAATCAATAGAGTACAAAAGAAACACACAACATTTTCCCCATGTAAGAAGTAGGATTTAACCCCATTTTTACTACTAAATATACATAAATCAATATAAAAAACCAAATTTTAATCATCCATACAAGGGTGTTCCTCCATGGGTGGGGGACTTAAAACATTTAAAAGTCAACATACAATGGTTTTACACATACAAAATCTACCCTAAGCTAAGGTATAAAATCGTATTTGTATACCTAGGTATGCATATATGGGTTTATACCCCCATAGATTGTTTTAAAATAAATTAACATCTTTCCATATTGGCCATGAGATCAAATTCATAGAATTTTGGCAAGAAGGAATGAGTAACTTACCTATGACTAGGAGTTAAGATCCAACTACCTGCCTACTTCTTTGCTTCCTAAATTCTTCTTCCCATGCTAAATTTCCTCTTAAGATTTGTTGTAGGTTACCAAGAGTTTAGGTCACACACTCTCACCACCTTTTAATCCATAAAATGGTTCCATAACTATTGATATAGTAATTAATCAAAGAGTGTATACCATAAATTTATCTCTTACTATTTTCATGTCAATGGATAAGGTACATGACTATGAGTAGAAAACCCCTATTTTACTTGTTCCTCTCACTCACTTATCCATACCAAATGAATCAAGGCATTAATTAATATAAGATAAATGATATTATTTATTAAAATTGATTTGAAAAAATCCCATTAAATTCAAATTACAAACAAATTATGGCATTTTGATTGCCCCATCACATGTCAAAATCACATGTTAGTAATTAAGAAAAATAACACCATCATGGCTATGACCTTGACTAGGTCTTAATTAATTTAATTATCAATATAAATTTTTAATAAGCCAAACATTCCATGTACATAAGTCCAAGCCTTGTAATAAAATACTAAGGACTAATATTAATTATACTTACTAAGGATAGGCCAAGTAATAAGAGTGATTACTTGATTTTTTATCGAAGTACTTTACCAAGAGTAATAGTCAAAACCTAAAATCAAAACACAATAAAACAATGCATTAATCCAAAAAAAGATAAAACATAACCTTACTAGATATAACTTAGGCTTCACAATACTATAAATTTGTGTTCATAATCAACTTTCAACAATGATGACCACTTAAACAATAATAACACAATTAAGAAAATATGGGAAGAAATCACATTAGATGCTCTATTGATACTAAATTTAACTAATTATTTCTTGTCTAATTATAGGTTAGGACATAGATATGACACATGAGTTCATGCATTAAATGGTGCATTTACAAAGGGGTGGGTAGGGTCATGGCTATTTAATAAAGATATTTATATTTATATAAGATCATATAATTCTTATCAATAGTTCAACTTGTTTATACTATCCAACCATTTACCTCCTTCCATCCTATCTGACTCCACTATGTTAATTTATTTATATCTTCTAACATTGGCCATAATAATACTATAAGTTTTATTAATTTTACCTTTAGATATTGTATCATCCATATCGATTCAATTCTAAGACTATTTTATAACATTCATATTGTATCACCTTATTAGATATCATTTAATGTTAGTTGACATATTTTAACTATATCAGTCTAGTTGATATCCTTGGCTTAGTATTTAAGGTTGGTTTTGAGTATTATATAATTATATATAAGGATCATATTTCATTAAAAAAATATCATATACACTCTATTAACTCTAATTTAACTTTCACTTCTACTCTGAGTCACATTTGGATGAGTTATGTCTATAATATTATATTGAATAAGATTGTCATGTGGAATTCTTGGATATTCACTAAGAGGAACTATGTTGTTCTAGATAGTTTTGTCCATTTTTTTAAGTATTCATAACCACAATAACTCTTGTTAATCTCCAATTGAGCCAAGGGGGAGATTGATGCTCAACTAGTATATTCTAAGGTAAGTATTTATAACCTTATACTCTTTCATTTAATGACTTAGTAGATTATATGTTATTTATTTCTTAGTTAATGAATGTGTGTATCCTTGTCTAGGTCCTCTCTACATTGAATAGGTTGGTGTAGCTATAGGATTTATTAGACTTGCTATATTCCATTTTAGGTTTCCTAAACCAAATTTTTTTAATATGGCACCTTTCTTTTTATTTTACTTTAATTTACTTGTATAAATACTTACATTGCTTATTTAAAATCATTTTTTTATATACGTATAATTATAGATATTTCTTTCTCTCATGGGCTTGGGATTTAGACCCATTTATTCTTATAGTTTATGACTTGGTAAACCATCTTATAAATATATGGATCCATTGGTCGCTACTAGAAATTAATTATCATAGTATATATTTGATTAACCTTATCTAAGTCAGGATCTATTGAAATAATATAGTTATAGGCTAATTATAGCTCATGCATACATCCTGGTGAACACAAAGTGAAAATTAATCTTACCTTCATAACTTTAGAAGACTGCATTGGCTAACTAATACAATTTTGTCTTAGTTTTCTTATTTATCCAACTGCATTGGCCAACCTAGTATAGTTTCTATCTTGTCTACAAATGGAATAAACTAGCCTAAGTTTGTTGTTGTTTACACAAACTACATCATACAACTCAATATGATTATGCTTTGTTTAAAACTATGTCAACTATCCAAATACATTTCTCTATGTTTAATTTTTAGAATATCAAGTATCTAACTATATTTTCTAGTTGGATACCATTATCTACTTATTTATTTAAATTATTTGATTGATTTAAATTAATTTTCAACATTGATTTTCAAAATTTAATTTTTATTTGTTTAGTTTTCCCTAGAGAACATGTTCCAACTATTTTAAACTATTTAGAGAGCTATCATTTTTGGCTATGTGTTTTAGTTATTTTATTGGCACCATGAAGTGATGGAATATATATCTATACCAAGGCCCTAGACAATGATAAACATAGAATTTAGTTTCCACATAGCTCAAAATTTATCAAAAATACCTAAGATTCCATTTTTATTAAACTTAGGAAACTAACCATCCATTTGATTTTGTGGTGCACCTAGGGACCCTCAAAATTTGGGGTCATTATAGGAATAGTTTAGTCTTTGTATTTAATAATATGAAACATATACACTAATCAAAAAATGATAAAGTATATTTGAGAGACTACACTATTAATTAAATCTTTTTTTAATCTACTAGATATTATTTTTGGAAATCTAGTTAGATTTAATTTAGTGCCTAAATTATTTATTTTATTATAGACTATATTAATCAACTTGATATCATTTTTTGTTGTGTGATAGTTTTATCAACTAACCTAATAAAATTATCTATGTGTGAACTGCATCATCCAACCCAATATAGTTCCCTATGTTTTTCTCCTTGAATTCATTAGCTAGATTTATAAAATATAATTATTATCATCCTTCATCTAACTATATCGACCAACCTATTAAAGTCTAGTTATACCTAGTTTCCATCCTACTATATTAGCCAATCCAATATAGTTAATTTTATAAGCTAGTAATAGAATCATATTTTCCCCTTGTAGTGAATTAGGTAACTTGATACAATCTTTTCTCCCACACCTATAAACTAACTACAATGACCAACACAATACCTTTTATTTTCTATATTCAATAAAATTTTACTATCAACTTTACATCCTAGTCAAAATCATGATGCCAGATCTAAAGTTATTTCTTAATAACCTCAACCCATTTAAATTCTACATGTTTTTTCCTTTCTTATCACTTTTTCTAGACTCAAATGCATCTCTTCATGGTGAAAATTTCCTCAAAGTCACTCAAGATCCATTGAATGTAATATGGGTGAAATCAACCAAACTGAAGATCTAGATGATTTCCCATATTTTTATAATATTAATGACAATATTATTTATAATATAAACAAGAATGGTATTTTTAATAAGCTTCCTCCATATTCAATAATAATAGGGGAAGCTAACACTAATATATGGAATGTTCATCCTAACCCTAATGTTGGTATTTCCCCTCCTGATAGCTTTTATAAAAATACACCTATCAATATATCTGAAGTCCTTAAAAAAATGGCCCATCAAATTTACCTTATAAAAACCTCTAATATCTCACAAATGGTCCAAATTCAAAACCACATTTTCTAAATGGTCTAGTCAACCTCAAGTAATCATGAATAAATTAAATCATAACTTAGAGATGCCAATGGTAATATCATCCCTCAATATCCTAAGAATTAAAAAACTTCCACATCTTCAAAATGAGCCTTTAGATCCCTTTATTATGTTTATCAACATTGTAAACATCTATACAACTATCATATATGATGGGACTAAGGATATTTCTTTCTTTCTCAAAACCTTTAGTAACCTCTATAAAGAATGGGTTCAAACTAACACTTTGTATACCACCAAGACCCTAGACAAAACCTTTGTTAGAGATGCACTTGAATGGTATAATTATCTCCCTATATATTCCATCATGAAAATAGAGGTTTTAGTCAATTCTATAGTTAAGTAATTTCAACATAATAATCCTCCCAAAAAATAGCCTTAGCAACTTCATCAATGCTAATCAAATTTTATTATTTCTCATTAAAATATGAAATTATTTAGGTCATAAAATGGAAGATAACATGGGTAGTGACAATATTTTAAAACTCTTTAACTAAAAATACCCTATTAAATGAAAGGTTGGGATCTTCTCTCCCAAACCTTATAAGATGATTTTGATCAAGAAAAAATACAATATTTTATTATGGCTCAATTCAAACCTTATCAAAATCTTAAAAAGTAATTTTTGTAATCAATGAATGCAATTGTATTTAATAATCCTCAAACCAAGCCTCCAAACACCAAAGAAAGAACATCTAAATTATATAACCAACTTCCTACCTATCCATCCTTTAGTGTGAAAGAATTAAATAATTTTTCATCTCCATATAAACCAATTTTTTAGAATAATACTAATTTTCCATAATGGTATGATCCTAAAAAAATTTTATGGTTCCACACTAACATTGGTCACTCTCATGAGACATGTTTCAACCTTCAAAAAATTCAATCACCATCATGTTTGGATAAAATTTTGACCATGATGTTATGATAAATATCAACATAATGAATATCTTAGAGGCCTAAAATCAAACCTAAAATTTCAAATCCATAAATCAAATTTCTCAAAAATCCTTTCAATAGTCAGATCCCATTACACAACATTCTAATAAACATGTTTATGATATCGATGCCAACTATGACCAATATTATACCAATTCCAAATATGAGAATGTGGAAAAGGTCAAATACCATCATAATCTCATTTACAAATATCATGTCACTAAACTTGAGAAGCCTTATATCAGAGAACAAGTTATTAAAATTACTAATACCACTCATATTTTATATTGATAAACTAGTGATGAGCCAGCTCCACCATTAGAGCCTCAACCTAATTATTCCAATCTCTCTAATATCAATCCACATAAAATTAATATTGATAATTAGACCAAGTCTCATTATGTCTCTACCTATAAACCATAATGATTTTTCTAGATGAACTTAGTTTCATGCCTTGAAAAATGTCTTTGATGGAGCTTATGAGAATTTAAAATTAGCATCATAGTTTTCCATTGTGATAATCACATCCCTTTTCACAAAATAAAAGGGGACCTCTACATCACAAAAAAATTAAAAATTCTTGGCCCTTTGTCAATCACTATCTGATCCTTAAATTTTCTATGACCTTCATAATAACCCATTTATTTGTGTTTAAGGATCTTCTGTATCTATTCAATTTCAAAAGAGTTAACCCCATTATTTTTTAAGTACTTTTATACCTAGTTCATTTTTAAAGCACTAACTATTTCTTTAAAAATTTCTTACCTATGTACTTTCCTAGAGTCTCAGTCTCAAACTCCTAGCTAGATTTATTCAAGTCCCTTAAGAAGACAAGTAAGTAAGTGATAATTTTAATATGAATCACTTTTGACTCACTTATCCCCTTTTGTATATTTTTAAAGGTCCCAAAAGTGTTAGAGTTTTTAGAACACTAGGAAGCTCAAATGAATGAGGTGCGATGTGTCTCCATGCCCTAGAGGTGTTAGAGCCTTAGGAGGCCCAAATAAATGAGGAGGCACCACATGTTTCCATGTACATAGAGGTTTTAGAGATATAAAATACCTTAGAGTACCAAACCAATGAGGAGGTGATAAATGTCTCTATGTACATGGAGGTTTTAGAGCTATCAAAGCCCTAGAAGGTTAGAACTAATGAAAAGGTGCCACCTATCTCCATTCACTTAGAGGTGTCATAATTGTTAGATCCCTGGGAGGTCTAAACCAATGAGGAGGTGATAATATCTATATTCACCTAGAGGTGTGAAAGATGTCAGAAACATAGGAGGCCCAAAGTAATGAGGAGGTGCTACATATCTTTATGCACCTGGAGGTGTTAGATATATTATATCTCTAGGGGGTCTAAATTAATGAGGATGCACCACCTATCTTTTTACACCTAGATTTTTCATAGATATTAGAGCCTTGGGTCCTTGACCTAATAAAAAAGTGGCATGTTTATATTGTACACTTAAGAAACCAACTCATACATTCATAGTTTTCAATGAAAATAGCTTCCTACCAAACCTATCAAGAATAGTACATAGAGATCCCACCACTCTTGTAGTGACATGTGGAAAAAACTAGGGAAGTTCATGGTGCCATAAGGATTAAACTAGGCATTTGCCTACCACAGTCCTCAATTTTATTATATCAGTTAGGAGTTTTCAAGATTTAACAGCTAGTGGAGTCCCTTACCTACCAACCAATCTAAATGGGGATGGTTTTAAAATTTTGTAATTAATGAAAATTTTTGAAATGGTTAATTTATACTCACACCATCAACTCAATATTTATTTCACATAATGTGTGGCCACTAAATCCATTCCTATGTAAAATTTCATAGAGCACCACAAAGTCACATTAAGATCTAATTCACTATTATCAATTATGTGATTCTCAATCATCCATAGCTATTTACTTAGAGTTCACCCAAATAATAAGGAATCCCCTTTACTTATTTTTACACCCAAAAGATCACAAAGTCTATAAATGTTTACCTCTACTTCTAATCCTAGACCAAAGCTAGAGTTTCAAGACATCACTCTCTTATAAGGTGTCACTTGATTTGAAAATTACAATGAGATCCTCAAATTTTTTGAGAATATCCAAAAAATATACTTTGATGATGAAGCTAATTAGGATGATATTTAGTATCTATATCACCTTGTCACTATCAGATCTTTTGGACTACCAAAAATCATGACTAAACCATTATTTTCCCCATGCATAAAACTATTTAGTAATCTACTAATCTATTTCAAATGAAATATGGATATTGTGTACTCTCCAAACACTAAGTTCCAAATTACATATATATCTAAGCATGCATTAAATAAATACTATATTCTCCCAAAATACATAATCTCTTTTGATAAGCAACACATAGATGCCTAGGTGAAAACTCAAAACATCTTGTTTTAGTATTTTTCACTTTTTTCAATGTGATCTAATTAGCTAGTAAAAATAAAGTAAATGTAGGGTTTTTAAGATTACCTAGAGATAGAGATCAGTTGTACCCCATTAATCAAGATTGTAATAAATTATCTTTTTCTAGGGAGGAATGACCTACAAATCACACTAACTCATAAAAAATTGATTAATAGAAAGATGAATGGGTTACTTGGTAAGAAACCAGTCCCAAGAAGCAATCTATTTACTTAGGTGGATGTCAGCCCATGTTTAACACTTACGTTTATAAATAAACATGAAATTACAAATATATATAGGTATAGAATGTAAATATATAACAACAATGATGCCTATTCTACAATAGGAATAAGGCGATCAAAGTAATCATCCCAAAATTTAGTAGCTATATCAACATCCTCTTGAATTATAGCCAATTTTTCATTAATTCTTTCTTGATTAGGTGTGAAAACCATAATACAAAGACCTAATTTGAATACAATGTGACTTTGATCAATGAATAGAGGTTTTGGGACAATGGGGGGATCAAATATGCTAAAAATATCATGTGCTAATCTAGGCAAAGTCATCTACATGTGAGAGACATATTTTTAAAAAATAGCATGTAGGATTTAACAAGTTTTTAAGATTGTGAATGTTATGAAAATAGACTTTAAGGATATTTTAATAGTTTATAAAGTATCAATGATCATCCTATAGGATCAACATTGATTTAGATGGATTGGCATTGATTCTAAGTAAAATTCTAAACTATAAAAATAGGTGATAATAATGACTTGTAAAATTGATAAAATGATGAAAACCAAATGGAAATGTTGACACATAGGTGCAGAAGATATCAAGATTTAAATATAAATGAATTAACATAAAATACTAATACTGAATGGCTTTAAAACATGTAAACAAGGAAGACTATGAAAATATGCTCAAAAATCTTTGAAATCCCTTGATAATTGCATGAATAGAGGTTCCACAAGGTGGAAAAGTGTTGACAATGTTTGTACATAGGTTTTAGGAAAAAATCCAATGGAGGTTCGAAGTCCAAAAAGCATTGTGTGTTTTCTCGAGTTGAGGAGGTTCGTTGTGTATCTATGGATTAATGTCATTCAGGGTTGATCGATGTCAATCATGGAGAATCAATTTCAATTTACCCAAAATGGGTGGAGGTGATATTTAGGCCATTCAAAAGAGTTGTTTACGAGGTAAAGATAGGTTTAACTGACTTCTAAGTTATTAGGTTACTTACACCATGGGATGGGTTTGTTAGGAGGTTAGGAGGGTTTTTGTTATTCATTTTCTATTATGATTTTATGGTTAGGGGTAGTAAAATAGGGTTAATTACCATTTGAATATAGTATTTAACATAATTAACTCATGTGGTAAAAGTAAATGGGTGAGGTTAATGTAATTATTTTAAATAATTATGAATGGGACCATTATGTTAGAGACAAAGGATAAACGATATGACTGTAGACACCAAAATCGTGTCGACTCCCCTGGTCATTCCCCGTCTTATTCTTCTTTGCCTATTGAACCCTTGTCGATCACTTGTTCCACCAACCTTGACCCTGGCAGCATGTAAAGATGAGCATAGAGCTAAAGGTAGACTCTATCCCCATTATGCATCTGCCGATGACGGTCTTTACCCGGCCGATGTCGCCGACGTCGGTCACCTATCGGCCGACGTCGGCAATCCTGCCGACGTCGGTCACCTTCCCGTTATCCGTTATCAGTTACCATTCGGTTTCCTGAAACAGTTGACGAACCGTCTCTAGAACCATCCCCCGCCTTCATCAACCTGTGCCAACCATTCGAGACCAGATCCCCGAACGCTATTCAAAACGCTGATCAACCAACCTGCGAACTCCGACATCAACACTCTCAGCATCAACACTCCCGGCATCAACCAATCTGCATTCAATCTGACTCCAACTATGGCTTTCATCGCGTCTTTTGGCAGGTAAGTATTATTCTATTTATTTCATTTCTTTGTTAGTTATTATTTATTAGTTCTATCATCCCTGCCTCTGTCCAGACTAAAACCCCCCAGACTCTCTCAGACCCGACCTGACCTTGCCCAGAACCTATCCCGACTCTCTCAGAACCTATCCCGACTCTATCCAAAACCCTACCCTGACCTTATCAGACCTTGTCCCGACTCTGTTCAGACCCAGCATCCCTCGTTTACATCCCTGAACCTGTCCCGACTCTCTCAGAGCCTGTCCCGACCCTGTTCAGACCTTGTCCAGAACCTACCCCTACCGACGCCGGTCACTACCCCGACCGACGACGGCACCTTAACCGACGTCGGCACCTTCCCTAACCGACGCTGGCACCACAGAGACCGACGCCGGTGACTGTGCAGAACAGTGCTGCATATCAGGTATGCACTTTTATTTTTTGTCATTTATTTTTGTTATTTTATCTTTCATTATCATCTACTTTCGTCCAATATTCTGCTTTTTTTTTTATCAGTGGGTTGATATCCTTCTAGGGAGTCTTCGTACTTCCAAGATCGGGCGTTCGCCTGACAGCCCACCATATCTTTGACTAACGTTTTTCTGTGTTTTAGCCTTTTCTTCACAGGTGTCATTCTTCCACAGCAAAAGAGGAGAATCTTTCAACGTCTGATTTTGGTGCGCACGACTTTATCAGGTACTTCTAGCCTTGACCATCTTTTAGTTTCTTATTTCTTCTTTGAATGTAGAAAGCAATTTTGCATAGAAACAATGACGCACCACATTAATACATAAAGGTGTATAACACTAGCATCTATATTTGCCCCTTTTTATGGAGTGGTATAAAATATCATGCCATGAGACAAAAACTATAAGGTGCCTAATTCCCCAAGTTTATTGTGAGGAGATATCTCCCCTCAAATTGGGTGCAAAAAAGTGAGATGGAATGGATGATAGGTTTGGAAAATATGGAAGGTAAAAAAATAAATGTAGATGAGTGGAAATAGACAAGTGGAAGATAGAAATGGAAAAAAAAAGTGCAAATGGCTCAAGGGAGTTTCAAGGTTGCACTTAATAGAATAAAAAGTGATGTAGGTAGTAAAACTCCAAAGACCTAATAGAGTAATAAAATCTTAGAGCTAAAATAAGTAGGCTTAATAAAAGGTTATCAAGAGAATAAAAGATAAGAATGGTAGACCATCACATTCAATGTGTGAATGGTGTAGGCATTACCTATAGATGAATGTTCTTAGGACAAAAGATACCCTCGAGATCATACAAGGGCAAGATGCTAAAAAATGGGGTATGCCTTAATGAGACTAGAGAATTTATAAAGGGTCAAAATCCTCAAAGCTAAAGGGTAATATGACATAAAAATGGGATAGCTATGGTAAAGGGAACAAGATGGGGCTTGGGATCTAGACTGGGAGTATGTGAAATGGTTCATAAGTGCAAAAAATTCAAACAACCAATATAATCAACATCGATCCACAAGGGATTGATGTTGATTTAGGGGATGAACATTGATTGGAGTAATTGATGTCGATTGTGGGAAAGGCTATAAATAGGCATCTGACATGGTATAAGGATTATTTAGTTATTTATGTAATAAGTTTTTGAGAGAAAAATTTGATGTTTTCCACCTTTCAAGATTACATGAGAGATGATGGTAGAAAGTGGGAGTAGATGATGATGATGAATTCACTATGAGGTAGGTAAAATGCAGTTGTGGTATGATTTATGATTTTAATTATTGGGTTGTTTTTTTGATTTAAAAAAATTGTGTTTGTTTTTATTATGTAGGAGATTTTTGTGGTTTGAAAAATTTGTGGGTGGGGAGGGAGGTTATGATTTTTTTTAAGGAATTTATGGCCTAGGGAAAATATTTTGGGGGGGAGGGAATCAACATCCCTCTATATAGATCAATGTTCCTCATGCGGATCAATCACAATCCAAAAAGATCAACATCAATTAGGTAAATCATCATTGATCCTTATAGGATCAATAGAAATCAATAAATTTAGGCTGTTGATTAAGTAAAAAGATGTTTTTGATAGGAACAAGAACTATTGACAATGAGGGATAGGATCCCTCCACCATTGACTTAGTTATGAGAGTTTATAAGCAATGAGGACTGGGCCCATCTGGATGCTATTAGATTTGGAGGGATCCACCATTATCACCATATCCATCAAGATATTGGCATGATGGTGGCTTTGTTATAGCAGTGGGATTATACCACTAACACATTTTAGATACCAACTAGTGAGATGACCATCACCATAGATGACATCCATCAAATTTTATGAGTGTTAATCCAGAGAGCCCTTTTTTATACTATAGATGAGGCTGGGTGAGTGATGATATTGGCATGATTATATGGTGAGGATGCATTGAACATGAGATTCATTACTATGGGGTTCTCATTCTAGCCATTGTATAACCAAGACCCTATGGAGAGACTAGTGCTGATGATAATGATGTTGGCACTGACCTACTATGTACTTACTAATTTTGTGGGATGATGAATAACATGGAGATTTATTGGTGTCATAGTGGACATGGTGGAGTTTAGGATTTTTTTTTTTGGGTGTCCACACTATTGGGGTAGATCTACAAGGAGTTGTGGGGTTGGTGCACTGATCACAGATCAAGACTCAACATCAATTTTGTATTACATTGCTAAGCATATGAACACATCCATGTGATTCACTCCATATGGACACCATGGATTAGTTTCAAAGACATGGTTTATAGTGTAGGCTTCCTTTAATAGAAGGAAGACCTAGTAGTTCCATATACAAACATGGTAGTACATGATCTAGCATATTATAGATAGGTTTTTAGTGACTTATAGATAGGAGACATTATCTAGAGGCTATATGTACACTTCTTAGCATAGCCTAGTTTAGTTATGGAGATAAGGGATGCTTCCTAAGAGTTATGGGTACACAGATTATGGCTGGAGAATTTGGAGCTATTATATTTTGATAGGGTCTATTGTCAGTTTATGTTGCTTTAAGATATATAATTAGCCCATGCACATTTAGGTGGGATGATACAAAGCTTGACTGACTTACTCCAAATACTATAGTGGTATTGATGGGGCCACAAGAGGACCCCATGGATAGTAACTTGGATGATATTAGTTATAGAGATGATTATGCATTGTGATTTGTAGTAGAGATGGGGAGGATACATGATATAGTAATGAGACCTCAGTAGGAGGTGGCTACTAAGGAGATGTGGGAGGCTGAGTAGGATGCCCTAGATGCACATATGGAGGAATAGGATACCCATGATGCACACATAGAGGATGTACCACTATAGTATGACCCTATCCATGAGCATATATATATATATATATATATATATATATATATATATATATATATATATATATATATATATATATATATATATATACAATTATTGTAGAGAGAGATACACTGAGGGTCGAGCTATAGGAGGCATAAGCAACCCATGATACTTTACAAGATAATATGACCACATTATAGGGTGATATAGATAGCATGAGATGTCAACATGACTAGGCCATATAGGAGTGAGATAGGTACTGAGTAGAGCTAGAGAAGATAATGTCTACTTTGGTAGAGAGACCAGCTCAAGATATTATAGGATCTAGTGCTACTCCTATAGATATAGTACCACTCTAGAGGTACAAGGATTTTCTTATAGAGATGTCATATTATAAGAGGATAGTATAGAGATAGATACAAAATGTTGCTTAGTTTTCTTTATACATGGCTAGCCATAGTAGATCATAGAAGACTCCAGAGGGGTCTACTATTAGAGGGAGTACAACTAGTCAAGGAGGAGATGATGAGGGAGGTGATATCATTCACCTTAATAGGATTGATTTTACTAAGTAGATCACATTGTATGGGTTGAGAGCCCAATTTTATTTTTTTTTTATGACATTTTTATAGACATTTGATATATATATATATATATATATATATATATATAGAGAGAGAGAGAGAGAGAGAGAGATTGATTATGTTTATGGATGGATCATGTGTGTTTATTTATGGATTTATTGATTGCTATGGATATGTTATGTTTTTAATAATGATGCAATGTGATGGATTATAGATTAGATGTTATGTATTTTAATTCTAATCATTTCTATCATATATGTTATAGATGTTTATGAATTATTGATTATGGATTATAGATAGCTTGTAATGTTTAATGGCTATGATTTTATGGGTTTTAGTGATTATATATTATGGATCTAGTTGACATTGACTTGGATCATAACTAAAAAGTGAGTCTCTCATACACATGGCCTATGCATCCTTAGCTAGATGATAATAGATTTTGACACATCCTAGGTTAGTTAGAGCTTTGACCTTGGTCATTTATTAGGATTATATTCTTTTGGTGGGATGGGGCATGGATTTATTTAGAGATAACCTTCTTCACACCATATTTTGAAATCGAGATTTATCTTTTAGGGATCATTTTTATGCCAATGGGTAGATTGATCAATATGAGAAGTCTACAACTAGAAATTTGATAGATATGGGAAGATTTCTTGGGATATTTATTTTGAAAATTTGTTTTATTTATTTGTTTTTTTTAGGATTTTAAGTGGCATAATTTGAAAACCGATCAATGCAGGAAGTTTTTTGCTTAGTTTCCATCCTTCAAGGGAGTGGTCTACATTTAATTTTTTTTGCATAATTGTCCATCAAGGGATCAATATATTATTTGCCTTTATATTTGATTATATATGTCCTTTGAGGGATCAATCTATTTATTTAGCCCATTTTGATACTTTTGATTTTCACTGCTTGCTTGATTTTTGGATTCCAAAGATAGTAATGTAAGTTGGCATAAAAAGATACCTTAGGATAATTTCCATGAGTTCATTACATGAGGTGATTGTGTTATCTTGTAAAACTTATATCCTTTAAAAAAAATAAGGGAAATAATGATCTAGGGTTTCTCTTATTATAGGTGAAATGCATTCATGAGATAATGCTATGAATAGAGCTAAGGTATTCATATTCAAGGTTGAAGTTATAGTGACTACCTGATAACCACATAAATATCATATCATTATTTGGTATTTTAGGATAGGAGGATATGATAATATTTAATATAAGATAACCAAGATGAGCCAAGATCTATTAACTTTAGAAATGATGTAGATATAATGCATTAATAGGTTCTCATTCTGATTTACCATCAAGAGAGGCCAAATGATATGCCCCATAACTATATTTATGGGTTATGATGTATGGTCCAAGCCAATTAGGAGAAAAATTACCCCTTTTACTTTATTCCATATTAGTTACATGTTGATTTTATTTAAGCACAAGGTCTCCAATGCTAAATTCTTATTCTCTTACATGTTGATTATATGCTCATTTTAATCTTTTTTGATATATATGAAGGTAATCAAGGGTTGTCGTACGATGCTCATCTAAGAGTTCAATATGGGATAAATGCTCCTAATGAAAATCCTCATCATAAATTATGTCTTTAAGGGAGACATGAAGAGAGGTAATTTGGACTTCCAAAGGAAGCACAACTTTTATACCATAGACTAGGGACAAAAAGAGTAGCACCCATAAAGGTTTGAATACTAGTTCAATATGCCCACAAGGCAAAAGGGATACAAAGATGCCAGTCCTTCCCAAATTCATTGATGACTTTGGTTAGGATTTTGATAGTGGTTTTATTAGATGCTTCTGCTTGACCATTGGCCTAAAGATAGTAAGGTGAGGAAAAACTTAATTTGATTTTAAATGAGTCATAAAGTGCCTATACTTTATTACTCTTGAAATATTTTACATTATCTATTATTATTTTATATGGAATTCTAAAATTAAAAATAATGTGATGGTGGATAAACACCATAATCTTTTTTTCCTTGGTTGAGATAAGTATAATATCTTCCACCCACTTGGTGAAGTATTCTGTAGTGGTAATGATGAAGTTATGACACTAAGAGGATTAGGGTTAATTTGTCCTATAAGATCAAGCCCCCATTGGGAGAATGTCTAGAAGCCTCGTACTACCTAAAAGGATTTACTAGGGACATGGAATAAGTTTGCATGTTTCTAACATTTTACACACCTCTTAAAGTATGTGCAACAATCTTGATTCAGAGTGAAATAATAATATATTAGATGTAAGATTTTTTAGGGATTGTTTGACCACTAAAGTGTCCACTAAATGACCTATTATATAATTCTTAGATAGTTAAGGTAGATTCATGCTTTTGGAGATGATGAAGAAGAATTCCATTAAAACCATACTTATAAAGAACACCCCCTAATAAAGTATAATAGGTAGATTTCTATTGAAACACATGCCTATCACCTTTGGATAGATGGTGAGAAGATATTCCTATTGATAAATATGTAAATATTCATGCATGTTATGACTCCTCTAGGTTTTCCTCAATATTATTGATAGAAAGAAGATCGGTTCTTGTGTAGGAAGGCTGGTTAACTCAATGGATAAGGACAAATATCTTGATCTCCTGAGATGAGGATGGGATAAAAGAGGCAAGAGATGCCATAGTATTAGCAAACTTATTAGTTAATATAGGAGTAGCTTGGATGGTGTAACATTAAAAATTAGATATGAGATGATCAACTAAGGTCTTATATCTTTAGAAGATATCATTTTTACATTGATATACACCATTAATTTGATTGACCACTAGCTAAGAATCACCATAGGTATTAAGGGATCTAACTCCTAGTGTAAGGGCAATTTATAGGCCTATAATCAATGCTTCATATTCAGCCATGTTATTGATGCAATAAAATTCTAATTTAAAATATAAATGCATGGTAATACCTTGAGCAGGTATTAATATAATCCCTATACCACCTCCA
Source organism: Torreya grandis (assembly GCA_037957365.1). Classification (NCBI taxonomy): domain Eukaryota; kingdom Viridiplantae; phylum Streptophyta; class Pinopsida; order Cupressales; family Taxaceae; genus Torreya; species Torreya grandis. Next base: position 3,833,541 of record JARHVA010000264.1, on the reverse strand, counting down.
TGCTCACATTTAGGCCCATCAAAGAATAGAGTCATTTAATATTCTAGGACTAATTTAGAATTGGATGTGATAGATTCATCAAGAAATTCATAATTAATTTTTCAATTATCACTAAGAGGTGCTTTGTCCAACTATTCAAAAATAATCTATCCTTTAACAGACTTTTGATGGAGAAATTTTAGATCAAACTTAGCTAGAAGTATGATCCATCTGACCATTCATTGATTTTGATAAGGATTAGAATACATGAACTTAAGGGGGTTGATAGTTATAATTATGTACGTCTTATGGTTAAGTAGGTAATAATGAAGCTTAGAGGCTATAAGGACCAATGTTAGGCATAATTTATTGGTATGAGGATAATGTGTTTTTTATTTTATGAGGGTGTGACTTATATAATAAATAGCCTATTCCTTGTGATGCTCATCTTGATGGGTAAGCATAACACCTAGAGCATGGTTAGTAGTTAAGATTAAAGGAAGAAAGGTTTCCCCTCCTTAGGTGGATTAAGGACTAGAGGTGATATAATATAGTCTTTAAGTGTGTTAAAGGCTTCTCAATAATTAGAATCCCATATAAAGTGATGATCCTTATTTAATCAATGGTGGAAAGGTTGACACTGATTGGAGAGTTGGGATATAATGTGATGGACATACTGGAGCTTGCCTTATAAACTAGGTAACTGATTAAGGTTGGATGGAAAAGACATTTCTATAATGGGCTTAATTTTAGCAGGATCCACTTCTATTCCTTGAATATAAATAATGAAGCCCATAAGTTTAGCCATCAAGACACTTAAAAAGCACTTTTTGGATTTAGATGCACATGATACTGGAGTAAATGATTGAAAATAACCTTAAGTATGGATAAGTGATCCTTGTGGAATTTTGACTTCCTAAGGAGATCATCTACATAGTATTCAATAATGTTTTGAATTATGTCATGAAATATATAAGTCATAGCCCATTGATAGGTGGCTCCTATATTCTTTAGGCCAAAAGGCATAACACAATATAAAAATTCCCCTAAGAAGTAATAAATGTAGTTTTATGTTGATTTTTTAGAGCAAAAATTATTTGATTGTAACCAAAAAAACCATCCATAAAGGACAACATTTCATGGCTAGCTATTAGGTCCATTAATTGGTCAATGTTAAGGAGAGGGAAATCATATTTGAGACAAGAAAGATTTAAATCATGAAATTCAATACAAATGTGGAGTCCCCCTATAGGCTTAGTGATTGGAATGATGTTGGACATCCATTGAGGATAATCAATGGGTTGAATAAATTTAGTAGATAAGAGGCACTATAGTTCCTCTTTTACTAGGAGTGAACTGTGAGAATGCATTTTATGGATCTTTTGTTTTACCAACTAAGCATCCAAAAAGGTGATGATATTATAGATAACTATTTTAGGGTCAATACAAAGAATATCACTATAAGACTAGGTAAATGCCTTGTTATGATCTAATAAAAAAGTGGTAAAATCCTAGTTTTCTTGGGGATCTAAGGCTTTGATAATTTTAACAATCTTTAGGGTTTCTTAAGACCTAATATTAATATCAATAGTGGATTCATTTAATAAGCTAGATGTTTTTGATGGAAGATAAATACTTAGATAAGAGTTTTCAGTGCCCAGATGAGTCAAGATTAAATCATCTTAGCACTAAAGAATAGGGATGGTTAGTGTATTATGTCTTATTAACTTATGATATAATAAAGGGATAATTCAGGTCTCACCACCATGGTGAAAGATGAGGGGTTTAATGGATATTAAATTGACTAAACAAAGTTAGAAGGGATAGATACAGTTTCACTAGTTGAGGAAGAGGTATTGGATGATAAAGATTGTTCTTATTCTTCCTAAAATGGTAGAAGAATGGGTTCGGGAGAGGATTTATAATATTTCTCAAAACCTAATCCATGTTTTTCCTATGGTTTTTTAAAATCTCTTAATGTGATATCATGAGGACCCTACTCATATCTACCCACACCAAAGCCCTTCCAAGCATAATGAAAAAGGTAGGTTTGTGCAAACTAGGGTTTATTTAGAAATGAGAAATTATTTTAAAGGGTTTATCACATGTTCCATTATTAGGTCATGTGGTGTTTTGATTGATTTCACCATATATCAACTGGGTGCATAAGAAAGGTGGCCCAAATGGGATGAACTCACCTAGGTTGGGTAAATACATGGGTTGCTTGTCAGGATGGCCATATTCCCTAAGAGTGGGTAACATGTTAAGGGTTAATATCTAGTATTCCCCCATTGAAATATGCTAGATCATAGAATCAATGGACTCTTGAGCTGGTAGTTTTGAATCAGGGATGGTCATGCTTATCAAGGCTTGATTAGAAGATGAAGATGGAATTGTGTCAAGCGAGGGTATTATGACATCACTTGGTCAAAAAGTGTAGTTACATGATTTAGAGGGATGAAGATCAGTGAGGATGATATGGACCTGGCCTTCATGTTCAAAATTAAGGCATTAATGGATAGTGGAGGTGATACTCACATCGCATGAATCCATGGACATCTTAATAAAATGTTATATTAGAATGTCCCTTCTGTGACATAAAAGAGTTTGTGGAGGGGATGAGGACTACACAAATGGGAAGAATAACCATTCCTAATATGGGTGATACTATGTCATTGAATGCATGGAAAATTATTGGGGATTGGGAAATAATGGTTTTTGATAGCTATAACTATTCGAAAGCATGTGAAGAAATAATATTGATACTAGTCACATTATCAATCATTACTCTTTTAATCTAAGTTTGATTTATTTGAGCTGTGATGAAAAGTTGGGTATCTTGATCTTCAAGTGATAAGGGAATGAATTTAGAATCAATAAAACTAACAGTCAATACTATTTAGAGGGCCCTTATAAATGGTAACAATGGTTAAGGCTCATTTGGTTAGACCTCAATAGCCTAGAGTGATTTTATCATTACTTGTCGATGGCGTGGAGAGTTTTTGACAAGTTCATACAATGACATTTTTACAGGCATTTAGTGTAGTTGTTTTAATATGGAGATTTGTACCAACTCCTTGGATTTAGCTAGGGTAGTTCCTATAATAGAGACTTTAGATTTTTATCTATATGGTTTAGGAATATTATGGGTAGAGACACATATAATTGAAACTTTGGCTTTATTAGGATTCTAATTTTTAGAGTAGGTGGCTACATGGACAACATCAATGTGTAATAATGGAGGGTCCAAAGAAGCCACTAACTCTTTATCACTTATATGACTAGCAAGATTATGACCATTTGGAATATTTGGGATGGTGAATTTTTTATTAGGAGTTTTATTATTTAGATCATCAATTAATAGATCATCATCCTAGACTAGCTATTGGATTATGGCCTTAAGGGCATTACAATTTTTTATTTCGTGTCCAGGTACTCTATGATATGTGCTTATCTCCTGATTCATATACCAAATAGGTCTTTGGGGGTGAAGATTAATGGGTTGTATAGGTGGTAACATTATGAAGGATTTATCTAATAATTATTTTAATATTACAATGTAAGATCCTTTCAAAGGGTCACTTTGTAGTCTTATAATAGGTTGTGTAATCTCTTTTGGCAAAGTATTGATCACTTGGTTTTGACATTTAGCTTTATGGTAGGGATGAGCTTAGGCACTTTTTATTTAAATTTATCTAATGGTCCTTTAGAAAAAGATGGTGGATATTGGGATGGAGGTGTGTTTAATAATGGATGGAGACTTTGCATTTTCCCACATGTTTGAATGGAAGAACCTATGATAGGGATAGTAATTTTGGAAGACAGGTGAGGACCTAAAATAGATGATAGAGATGATAAAAAAGGGGTTGGTCCTTTACTCTTTTGTGTGTTAAGAATATAAGGGGTATTCAAACTAAGGTTTTAATATTTTGACATTTGAAAAAGATTGACCTTGAATTGAGGATGGGCTAAGGCTTTCTTTAATGGAATACCAAGACAATTATCCTAGCCATCGATGATAGGAGCTTTACCCTTTCCCTTAGTATCTTTGAGGTAAGGAGGTGTTGTAATAAAGGATGATTTATATGGGCCTTGGTATTGATAAAATTGATAGGATATCATTATATTATGATTTAGGTGCATACCATGAAGAGGTTCACCAGGGACCAAAGGGGTGGAATGTTTGACTCTATAAGTATTAGGATGTTTATATGTGACATCCTAAGGAAGGGTTTCATTTTACTTTATATGAGATTTAGTTTAGGAAGATGAAGGGGATGGCTCATGTGAACAATCCTATATAATGAGATCTAGGAGCTCTATAGAGATTTTGAGAGTTGTCTTGATAATTTTAGGTTGACTTACATCAAAATCATCTCTCATGAGGATATCAAAGACTAAAAATTTCTCTAGAATTTCTTTAGGTAATAATTGGTCATAGATTCTATCAATCATATGTGTAGCCTAATTTTTTATTTCTCTAGAGTTAGCTTGGATAATGTTTGATGTGGATGGATGGTTTGTAAATAGCTACTTGAAATTATCTAAATATTGGTTGGGAAGAGCATTTAGATTATCTAAATGAAGGTCCCCCTTGTTGATGAGGCCTTGTAACAAGAATTTAAAGGATTGACATCATTTTATGTCATGTCCTATTACCCTATGATAGGTACAAAATTCATCCTATTTATACCAAGTGGATTTAAGATGCGTATCATCAACCAGTCTAATTGGAGTGAGCTCAATAACATTTACTTGTAAGAGTTTATACAATATAGAAGTGTAAGGTTCTCTTAAAGGGGTATATTTGATAGGGGTAAAATGAGTAAGGCCCCTGGGTGGTTATGTCTGAGAAGTGGATGGTCATAATTGATTAGGTGTTGGAGGGGAAGAAGTTTTTAGAATAATAGCATTTGCTACCCCTTTTGGTTTAGGATTATTATTATTGATTTTTATGGGGTCAAGTTTGAAGTTTTTATTATGTAACTTGATTTTTCCCTCTTCAATGTCTTGAATTTTGAGTTTATGTGCCATGGTAAAGGCTTCATCAAAAGTTTTAAAGGTTTTGATTTGTAACATGGATGAGATATGTTTTGCACAAGAGCATGAAAAAAAATTAATTAATTTAGGTTATGGCAAGGAAAAGGTTAACTAGTTGATCTAGCTACACCAATGACTTATAAAAAGTCTGATATGGATTCATCTTCAAATTGTCAAATGGCATATATATCTATGATACTCACTTTTTGAGCAATGTTGATTGAGAAGTGTTCTAAGAAATTTTGGGGTAATCACCCAAAGGAAAAGAGTGAATTCTGAGGGATGGAATTGTGCGAATCTAATGTAGCTCTTGCTTGTGACATGGGAAATGTCCTAAGTAGTAATGCATCATCATGTACTATAAGGTAACATGCATGTTGAAAGGATCTAAGATGCTATTGGGGATCTTCCTTGTTCTAAAACTTAGTAAAATTGGGAAGTTCCCATTATGAGGGATACAGTTGGATAGGAATAGACAAGTAGATAGGCTCCTTACAAATTTGATCATATATGGGCATTGTATTATGTCTAGAGGTGGAGGCTTCCAAATTAGCTATCCTATTCATAAGGATGTTTATGAGGTCTACTTCAGGGTTATTCTAACATACATTCCCTAAGACACCTTACTAAAGAGTAGATATGGGTTGTGAGAAAGGGTATCCAACTTCAGTGGACATAATATATTGGGATGCCACCACATACTATGGGACCTGCAATAGAATATTTTACCATGTGAAATATTGAAAATAAGTGGTCTATAATGATTGTGATGGAACCATATATTGAGTAGCCACAGAGACATACTATTGGGGAGGTCACATTGGAGGGATTTATTACATTGGAGGGATTTTTCAGGTATGTTACAAAGCTTATGAACTATATCCTAGACTTGTTTTGATATGTGGGAGACTTACATGGATTAATACTACTAACATTTAGGGAGGAATAATGGATATAGGCTATGTGGTATAAGCACTTTGAACATGAGTAATAGGGGTTGGAGAATTGGTAGATACTATAGGTGGTTATCTTTCTAAAGGTTGCATCATCTGAGTATTAGATCCAAATGGAAGAGAGATGGTAGAAAAGGATACCATGGCCATGGTAAATCCTTTGGTTTTCTTAATTCCCTTAAAAGGCATCCCATATAAATATTGAGAATCTTGGGTATGGGAGGAAGGAGGAATGTGTATTGCTCAATTATTAAGGTAGTAATTAAGAGCAATAGGGTTATTTCCCAATATTTTTGTAAAGGAATGATCTCCATAAGAATAAAAGTGTGGGAACATAGGATTTTTAAAGGACTCAGGGGTAGAGGAGGATCTAGGTATATGTTCCATAGGAGAGGATGTGACACCTACTTCAGATTATTTATTGTATTGTTGCCTAGTCAAAACCATGAGATGATAAAGAAAGGAAAAGAAAAAACAACAATTTATTTTTGAATTATCTCACTTTTAATTATGGATGAAAGATGCACAAACTAATGTCATACCAAATTTTTTTTATCTCTTTTTAATTTTAATATGTGAAAAGAAATAAATAAAAAATTATAACGAGGGTCCTAATAAATGGTTATCTAAGGATAGTTTTGGGTGTTTTTTTTTGGTACTCAAAGGAATATATATTGGTATAAATACATGGCTTGATATTTGGGGCTTGCTCCCCTCACATCAAAATCCCATAGCCATTATGAGTGCTTAGCCAAGATATACCGATAGTCTAGAGTTTATACTCAGCTAGAGAACTGAGTTAGTCTTCCCCTTGGGGGTGAAATCTAAGTGGGATCACTAGGAATAAGGTTGTCATGAGGTGATAAAATCCCCATCAGTTTCCTTATGTCAAGTGTTTAGATGATTTTTTTGTGACTTTGATTTGGCTTGTGTGTGAAAGAGTGATGACTATGATGAATTCACTGCTTAGATTATTCTATGTAAATTACTTAAGTAGGAAAAAAAATGAGTGCAATTTATTTTAAGCTTAAAAAGGAAATAAAATGTAAACTTAATGTTCTTGGAGGAATTCACACAAAGAAAAGGAAAGAGAGAAAATTCAATAATTTTGAATTTTAAAACAAAAGATGAGTCATGTGTCCCACCAAGTGTGTTAGAATGTTTTAGTATTTTTTTGCTTTTTTTAATGTGATCTAATTAGCTACTAGAAATAAAGTAAATGTAGGGTTTTTAAGATTACATAGAGATGGAGATAATTTGTACACTGTTGATCAATCTTGTGGTAAATCCTCTTTAGTTGGGGAGGAAGGACCTATAAATCACACTAACTCACAAAAATTTGATTAATGAAAGATGAATGGGCTGCCTGGTAAGAAACCAGTCCCAAAAAGTGATCTGCTTCCTTAGGTGGATGTCATCCCACATTTAACACTCAAGATTATAAATAAACATGAAATTAAAAATATATATAAGGATAGGATGCAAATAGATAACAACAAAAATGTCTAATCTACAATAGGATTAAGGAGATCAAAGTAATTATCCCAAAATTTAGTAGCTATATCAACATCCTCTTGAATTATAGCCAATTATTCATTAGTTATTTATTTATTAGGTGTGAAAACCATAGTATAAATATGTAATTTGAATTAAATGTCACTTTGATTAGTGAATAAAGGTTGTGGGATAATGGGGAGATCAAATATGCTATCAATATCATATGCTAATCTAGGCAGAATTGTCTACATGTGAAAGACATATTTTCAAAAAAATAACATGAAAGATTTAATAGGTTTTTAGTACTATGAATGTTATGATAATATCCTTAAAGGATATTTTAATAGTTTAGTAGGGATCGATGATGATCCTATAGGATCAACGTCGATTCTAAGTAAAATGCTAAACTATAAAAATAGGCAATAATAATGACTTGTAAAATTGATAAAATGATGAAAACTAAATGGAAATGTTGACATAGAGGTGTAAAATATAGAAAGATTTAAATATAAATGAATTAAAATAAAGTACTAACCTTTAATGGCTTGAAAACATGTAAATAAGGAAGACTATAAAAGTATGTTAAAAAACCTTCAAAATCCCTTAATAGTTGCATGAATAGAAGTTCCACAAGGTGGAAAAGTGTTGAAAATCTCCATATGTAGGTTCCAAGAAAAAATATATAAAAGGTTCAAAGTCCAAAATGCATTGTGTGTGTTCTCTCGAGCTGAGGAGGTTCACTGTATATTTATAGATTGATGTTGTCTATGGCTGATCAACGTCGATAATGAAAAATCAACATTGATTTACCCAAAATGGGTGAAGGTGATATTTAGTCCATTCAAAAGGGTTGTTTATAGGGTAAAGATAGGTTTAACCAAATTTTAAGTTGTTAGGTTATTTAAACCATGGGATGGGGCTTTTAGGAGGTTAGGAGGGTTTTTGTTTTTTATTTATTTTTATGATTTTATGGTTATGGGTAGTAAAATAGGGTTAAGTACCAATTGACTATAGTAATTAACTTAATTAACTCATGTGGTAAAGGTAAATGGGTGAGCTTAATGTAATTATTTCAAATAATTATGAATGGGACCATTATGTTAGAGATGAAGGATAAACGTGATGACACACCATGTTAATACACAAAGGTGCATAAAACTAGCATCTACACATCCCTAAAGTCCTTAAGGATTGGTTAAAGGAAATGGATAAATGGGTCAATAAATAATATAATAACACATATGTGATCAACGCATTCTAAGGATTGTGCACTAGTATGTTGTTATTAAATCAATTATATGAGCCAAGTGATGTAGTGTATATTAATAAGTTCTAGGTTCTACTCCTCAGCATCATCATGAATAGAGAGAAAGTCCCAAAATTAGGGAAAATAATCACATTCAATATAGCTTAGTAGATTAATGGAGTAACTTCTACATGATATCTTACATAGTGGATGCATTCTTCACTACCATGAACTTCAAGCATAGAACATTCCCTCTATGGGTAACAATAGGGTGTGTGGTGCATGTAGTGTTTAAAAACTCTAAATTCACCAATTAAATAATGACATTCACAAAAATATTGACCATTTCTAACCCATCATGTATTACACCATCAATTAAAGGCTAATTCCAAGGTTCTTAGAGGAGATATAGGCTTCACTCCAACCCATTGATGTTTAATGGTACTAAAAAGATAATACCATAATTAAGGTTGAATTTATATTATGAGATCCTATCTTTATACCATGCATATTCCTAAAATAATTTGTAAAACAAGAAGTATCTTAGAAATTTTCTAATGGCATCTTGGGTTTTTACCTTGGTAGAAGATAAAAGTACTAATCAGAACTCCCCATGTTTATCGATCACCATGAATATAAGAGTATGAAAGCAATGTAGGTAATGGCCTAACACAAAGACTCCTATTATTTTTTCAAGGATAAATATAGATAATGAGATCCTTAGGTTTTGGTGCATGCTCACATGAAGAGGTATTAGGCATGCCTCAACACCACATATCACCATGAGATCCACTTGGAGGACTCACTTCACCTCAACCTAACAAAAGATGTATAGATAATTTTAAAATCATAGTTTTTAATTTGATAAAAGGATAAAACTAAAGCTAAAACCATACATGAATAAAGTTTGTATCCTTTATATCCACATCTATTGTAAACAACCCATCCAAAATAAGCTCCACAAAGGCTAGTTTTCAAGGGCCTAGTGACTACAATAAGGCTCACCAAACAAATCCTACATGAAGTCCCAAATACCTCCACTACTCCACTAACCTTGACATATATTATACCCAAATTATTTCTTTAGGTAATCCAACCCAAAGATACAAGTGCCTTTCACTTTAAAATCAGTCTAGAGTCTAGTCCCATTAGGGACCAACCTATGGTTTCCCCTAAGTTACCTTCCCTAATTGATGACATTTCATAGATACCATTTTAAACTCCCCCAAGATTCTCCATTCTAACATGAACCACCCCTTTCAATTTTATTTTTAATCCAGTGGTGGTAAGTGCCATATTTCCTTTCTTTCTAGTGGCTTCAACCATTGTTGGTATCCCTAGGACCCTAATTCCTCCTATTCATACTCCTACCCAATTATGGCCTAATGTAACCCTAATAGCATGGTATTCACCATCACTAATTCTCAAACCATCCACACATGTTATATTAGGTCATGGTATATCTTAAATTCCCTTTTATCCTAAATTATCGATAGCCCTTGTAATCAAAATTTTTATAAGAGTATCAATGGTTCTTACAATAGTAATTTACCCTAACAATACTCCTGGTCTATTGGATCTTGTTATTAATAATTCCTCTACTCTAGTTGTATCTAACATATCACCAGGTAAATAAATATTCATTAAAATCTGATAATTTCCATCTAGAACATTTTTAAGTACAATAACATCTATGCGAGAAGACCCAAAGAAGAGGCCTACTAAGAAACAAAATTTGATTGCACCCATGACACATGTGTAACCCCTGGTTACATACATAACTTCTTCTTGGGCCCCAATATCAATAAAATTTGGATATCAAGGATTTAAATTTAACCAACCAATATCCTCTTTCATATTAAACACATAGCTTCTAGGCATAATTGGTCCCTAGGTCTTCATGACCCTAGAATAATTGAGGTCTTACCTATTACCTTGGGATCCCCATTTATTATATCCTCCCCTCACTCCCATTCCACCTCTCCTACACTTAATTCCATTTAATCCTTCACCTTTATCCTTGACTCCCCCATCCATGCCCCCGCATTCCACTTTAGTTTCCACCACCCATGCGACCTCATAATTTACCGCCTTGGGGACCATGGTCAGGCAAGGATGTATGGGTCTTATTGAAACTTTAGGTGCATAGAGACAATAAATTATATATCATGGGGACCCAAATATCAAGTTTCAATTTCACATGGATTTAGGCCAAATGAATAGGATGATGACATAGAACCCCATATAAGATGAATACATGTTATCTAAAAATAAAACATGATGTCTTCTCCCTCACAAGAATGAAGATTACCACATAAGAATATAATATAGTAAAATATGTAATATATGTGATTTGAGTGACAAATTATCTCAAATATAAGTTAATAGAAGACCTTAGGGACCAATTCAAGACTCTAAAGTCCCAGGTGATAGGCTCATTCTTGTATATGTTAATTATCAAGGTTGAAGAGGCTCTGTTAGAATTATTCACAACCCTCAAGAATGTGACTAAAATTATTTTGAATAAAAATGTGATCTTATAAATAGCCCAAAAATATTTGGATAGAATAATATAAGTAGATAATAAGTTTGATAATATGGTGGTAGTCATCAACAAAGGGATGTTCTCAGAGCTCAGACTCATACTTCTCATCAATATAAATTTATATCTAAATTTCATAGAGACAATGAGGATATCACTTGAATATTGGCTCAATAAAATATAGGCCACCATTAAGACCTTTTATAAGAGAAAGGAACAAATCCTTACATACTTCAAAGAGGTTAACATCACAATCCTCTTCCAACTAGATGGTACCTTGCTTAATTTTGATTAGTTTGGGGTCCACATCAACCACTTCAAGGTGGTAATAAAGATAACGGTGGAAAATTCCATCATGTATAGAGCTAAATCTATCATAGATCTTTCCACAAAATTGAACACTATCATTATCTAGGTTAATGACGTTAAAGTCTCATTGAAAGAACCTCTAAAAGTTCATTATAGGCAATTGACTTAGGTAGATTTTCTCTTTAGATATCCATATATCAATTTACTAAATATGGATCAGGGAGGAAACTTGGTGACATAATAAATGACATCACAATAAGATATCCAAAATTAATTAGGAAGTTCTCCACCACCAAGATCATCTTTAAGAACCATGTGGTCCTAATTGGGGGGTGTGTTGTCAAAACCTTGGGCCATTTATCTCTTCCTTATATTTTCTATGGGAATTGTTTTAATGATTTAATTTACAACTATTTTTTTCATGATGGCCAAGAGTGGTATCTCATGCTATTTGGAGATGATCCCCATCTCATTTCCTATGTATGCTACTATACAACTCATTATAAAGGTTAGAAATTTTATAAAAGGAACATTGGGAAGATTAATACATACTTCTATTTTAATCTCACTATCTTTTATTTTCATTAATGCCTTCTAATAATCTATAGTATATGTGTGATATTTACGCTAAGAGTTTGAATAAATTCATCTATGTAATTTATATGGTAGTTAAAATGGGAAACATACTATTCTAATTAGTTTATTTTCTCTTTCCATTTCATTCAAGATCCCTGTGACTATGTGTGTAACTAACAATATTTTATCAAGTGTTTAATATTATAAAAAGTCATTAGGACTCAACATATATCATTTTACTCAACTTGATTCCCTATGTGGGTGAAGTTCAAGATCATGTGAAACTTGGCACACAATGGTAAAATTATAGCTTAGCACTTATTTAGGTCTTAATAATTGATGTTATCCCATTTACTTAGGAACTATCCTTTATACTTTGCCCTCACCTCCTTTTGGGTGTTTATTTATTGTTTATAATTTATCTCTTTTATAAATTGTGAAGTGAATTTTCTTAAAGGTAAAACTTATTTAACTGTATCAACTAAGTGTGAAGGAGTTTTGTGTTAGTGGGAAACATGAATTGGATCTCTAGTGGTATCACTACATCTCTAAGAGATCTATTTTAAGTAGGCTATTTCATGGATCTTAATGCTTGTAACTCATGCTATATATTATTTCAACAACAATAATAAAATAGGAGGATTAAAGTCCACCAATTGTCTCCCAAGCTCTCTCAGTGCATCTAACTCATTAGATGTATCTAAGAGAATGGATTTTTGGGATTAACAAAAAATAGTGCTAGAAAGAGGGCACGGCATATCCATTTGATACAAAATTATTAGACTACTATTTGATATAAAATAAATATAGATCCCCTTGTATAAATCATTATATCAAGGTCTAGTCCTAACCATTGATTAATCTCACCCTTACTATTTCATATAAAGACTACATATTATAGAGGGATACTAAGACTCTTGATCAAGCCATCTAGTTCATCCACATACATACCCTAAATAGACATTTCCATATGGCTATGCCTATGGTGTTGTTAGTCAATTTTGTTAGTAACATTCTTGGATCTATTCATGACTTACCCTAGAATCTAAAAGGTACCTATTGTCATATTGAAATACACCCTATTGGGTCCTAAGACCTCTTCCAACTAACATAATGGAAACACTCCTAGGTGTGGGTGACATGTGATACTAGAGAAGGTCAGCTCCTTCTCAAACTTTAGTGCACCTAATTTTGGATTAGGTTACAACCCTAAAACCTACACTAACAAATCTTATCTAAGCTACACTAAAACTATTTCATTAAAATAGAGATAATGAATCTAAATAATTGAAAATGAGGTGATGCACCAAGATTGAGGATATCCTCTACCTACATAAAATATAAAAATAGGACTAATAAATACTAAATTTTATCCTACATAATCTCCACATTGGGTTTATCACACATAAAGTGTTTCATATGAAGGTGGTGGCCTATGTTAGAACTAGAGGGGATGGACAAAACATCCTACACAAGACACAATTAGTGAACTTCCACAACTAATCACTTGTATAACCTTCTATAACACAACATATGACCTATAAAATACATGCTTACTTAAACCAAAGTGAATGGAAATTGACATACACAAGGGATAACACTCTCTACCACATTTATACATAAATAAAACATAATAATCATATAAGATAATATATTAGAGAAGGTAAAAACTAGTATTAATTCAACTTAAAGACTTAAATATAGCATTAGAAATATCTATAGAAGTAGAGATTTGTTATACCCAACCTAGGGATAAAAAATAAGGCATTTATATCCATATATAAGAAATGTGATCCAAGAGAAGAGAAAAACACTACTAAACTACATAAATGAAATTATTACATCATAAATTCATCTTATGGAAGAGAAATAAAGTGTAAATTAGGAGAATTGAACTATCCTTAATAGATTAGTCTTCTTCATGAAGGTTTTTCAATCAAATATGGCATAGTTATAGAGGAAGAGGCTTTAATTGATGTTATTTTTGTCATTAATAGTTATTGAACTTGATGGATATTTTCCTTCAAGGTTGCTATCTTTGAGAAACTCTTTCACTAATTACCTTAACTCACCAATCTCTCCACACACGTATGTCAAATCTTGTTAAATGGTTGACTTGTATGTATACCTCCCATGCCATTTAGATCCTTGATGGTTGACTTGCCATGATTGAAACTTTATGGATAGGGTTACACATCTCTAATATCATTGCTATAACTCCACCATACTTTATCATGTACTTAAAGAACATTCACCTTATATTTTATCATGTTTTATAGGCTATAAGAGCATAATATAACTAAAATTAACTTTTATATCCATGTGATGGTCTCTAAGAGGGGTGGATAAGGTGATGTATCATATATTTATTCATAAGATCTCTTGAAGAGGCTGAAGAGTCTACACCTCATATCTATTCCTTAATAATTTGTCTTTCATTATTTGATCATGAGGTATCTATATCTTAAAATACTCTTGACAACATGAAATATTAAAAAACCTATCATTACCTACCTCATTCCTTTTAAGTAGTATTATAAAACTCTCTTGATGATCCCCATAGGATATGGAAGCCATGAACATACCTAAAAAGCTTGGCATTATCATCATAAAATCTTATCCATTCTTTTACTTACCTATAGCCTTGAGGAACATGTTATTTAATTTATTTGGATGGTATTCATATCATAGGACACTATTATTCCTATTAAAACATCATAAAAAATTCTTCCCCTTTCTAGTAGAAGCTTTAAGCTTTTGAGAAGATTATTTTAACATGAATCTTTGTGAAATTTTGATATAGTCTTATTAGATAAGTTTTTATAACTCAAAACCATGATGGAAACCTTCTCAATCCCCTTTGAGCATTGGATTTTTTTGGAACATGGAAACTTCATTATAGGCCTACAACTTGTAGAAGATCTTATATCTTTATCCTAAGACTTGCAACTCTGATCTTTCCCCTACAATCTAGACCTAGCTTTACATAATCATGTAACCATTATAAAATATGTGCAAACATATTTATGGTTTTTAAGATCTTGAATAATTGTTATATGTATATGACCTACTATCTTCTTAGAGTAAGAGTGTAAAAACATTGTCAAAACATAATATTGTCAGGAGAGCATAAATAAAATGTTGTAGACATGTAGACCTCCTATTTGGCTTGGAAGAACTTGTGTATTATACATACAATATTTTTTTGAAGGGTCATGAGGAAATAAAATATATGACTATTCTACTTACTCTTGACTCATACTTTAAGACCTTATATTAACATATCTTGGGCATGAATGACAATCCTATCAAAATTAGGAACTTGTTTATTACTGCAATCTCATAACCTTTCTAACCCTATCTCCTCTTACATAATAACATGATTATAATCATGGTAATCTAATTAATATGATTTATATATATCCTTCAAGACCTTGGAAACCCTTTTAATCAATAAATTATTATTAGGATGTCTTGTAAACTCACAATTGGTGGAGGATCAAGAATATCAATATTTCCTTTCTTATTGGGACCTTTCATGTTTAATTCTCCCTTATAAACATCAAAATTGATATAAATTTGACTTTATATTTTTTGATAATTGAATTCCAATCTTGATCAAATAAGAAAACTTGCTTGGAGTCTACAACTCTTTAATATTTTTTCAGTTTGCCTTGGTATGTGACCTTAGCACATTCCTTGAAATGTATTATAGGTTTGGGATTGTGTGTTGAATTCTTGATATTTCATCCCTTTATTTTTAGACTTTTATAGACTATAAAAATTTAATTTCCTTTTATAAAATCTTGTTAGGTGATTGAATTCTTTCCAATATAGATCTTAGACTAGTAAGTTCTTGAGAGGATCAAGGTCATAATGTAGTACAAGTTCATGGATGCATGCTTTGAGTAGGGTGTCTACCATTCTCACCATAAACAACTATAATAGAATTCAAAAAATACACTATAAGGGTCTACAAACTTGTATGACCAATTTATAACTCCTAATATTTTATTAGGCCTAAAACTTTTTGAACAAATCATACATACATACCATTGTGTCAACTTCATGTTGGTGATCTCAAAGATCCCCAAAAACTATTCTTATACCTCAAAAATATTTTAAAAATCCTCAAAATCATGGTCAAATGGTATGGATTATTTTAAATTCTATGTTTGTACTCTATGTTCATGTTCCTTACTTTTCAAGCCTATCATATCAATATGCACTCAGTCATTGTGACTTTTTAAATGCATATAAGCTTATATATACATGTTACATGAGAGATTATAAGCCTGTCACTAGGTATATAAGTTTCATGCTTGTAGCCCTTGTAGGGTATTTTGTATTTAAAGGAGATATTACTAATATTCATGCTTTAATCTTGTCTTTGGTGTTTCTACTAAGATAGAAACACCTTAAAACATAATAAAAACTTCCCTTTTCTATAGACTTATAAAGGTAATTTCCAAGCTTGAACCTCATGGAACCCTTAAGAATGATTATCAAGGGCCTAAAAAAATTATTTTAATTTTATATAATAATATTTACATAATTTTAGGACTTTAAAACATAATCTCTCCCTCTTAGGCAAGTTCTAAACATCAAAAATGAGATTCACGTGTTCTAGGGTTTAAAAGGGTTTAGGAATACCTGAAGACTTATTTATAATTTAAAGTGATTCCAAGTATTTATCAAGATTTATGACTAAATATTTTTCCTAAAAAACCTCATAACATCATCCATTATCCATTTCTTACCATGCATTTGGATAATTTCATATAAACCTCAAAATGTGTTCCTCTTGAGTGACCTACAAATAGTTTTAGGGCTTCTTAAGGATCATTCATAGCCCTATTTTATTATTGATTATTATAAAACATTTTGTATTATAATTAAATACCTCCCCATTCACTAAAATGGCCATATTCATCAATGAAAACATTGAAACGAGATGGATCGTCAATGAAATTTGCTTGTAGGTGCCTACAAGTAAGGTGTTAGATCAATTTTACTCTATTTGGGGGATTGTGAGCCTAGTTCTCTTCCTTGAAGTCATGTTAGTAATTAATTATGATGAGGGGACCCAATTTTACCCTTTTTATGCTTAAATACAACTACTATACTCTTTAAATCAAATAAACTTAACAATTATGCTTTATCACACCATAGGGGACATTTTGTTATACAGTCATGCTTTTTGAATTAACAAATTTAAAGGAAACTAATGAATGAACCATGACATGTATTTTACATGATTAAATATGTAAAATATTTAAATATTATATTGATGATATATTATTAAATCCAAGCATTGACAATACCATATTATCAATTTATGATTATTATAACATATGTTTAAATATGAAAAAGCATATTTTTGGAGTATCCTCAGGAAAATTGTTGGGTTTTATAATTTCTAAAAGATGCATTGAATTTTAACCTAATAATTTAAAATATATACTTTAGTTTCCACCACCAACTACTTTAAATCAACTTTGATGTTTACAAGGTTATCTTCAATCTATACAACATTTTGTGGTTCAATTAGTAGATAAAACATAATATTTTATAAGATTACTTATGAAAGATAAAAAAACCTAATGGGATGACTATTTTAAACAAAGATTTGATACAATTAAATAATATATTCTAAAATAACTTGTACATATGTCTCCCATTCTATATCAACCCTCTTATTATAAATTTCTATCGCTAGTCATGCTTTGGGTTCTTTTCTCGCATAGTATGATGATGATCACCACATACATGTCATTTAATACATTATTCATGCACTTATTGATTATGATAAAAATTACATTGCTATCTAAAATTATGCTTGGATATTTTTATTTCCATGTAAAAATTATGACGCTATTTACATTATAATAAAATTCATGTCATCACTATCAAAAAGTCTTTTATGTCCAAGACTTATATATCTTGGTGTATATCAAAGTTGGTAATGCTTATTACATACTTTGATTTACATTTATCATAAAATCATATTAAATGGAAATTTATTGTATATCAATTAGCTACTACCCCATTACATGATCTATTACCCATTACTTCCAAACTTCAAGATGATTTTACTTATAATATTAATTTTGATATGTAAAACATGCATTTTGATAGATCTAAACATGTTATGGATAATTGGGGATAGTATTTTTCTTGTTACTCCACAAGGTGAACACATGCATTTTTATTTTTACTTGGGGTTTTCATACACAAACACCATAGGAGATTTTGAATATCTAATACTAGGCTTAACAATAACATAAAAGCTGCACATCAAATATTTATGTGTATATGATGATTCACAACTTATCATAGATCAAGTTTAAAATGTTTAAAAAAAAAAATAAGGTAATTATTACCTTATAAATACATGTTACAATAGGAAATTTAGCCTACCCTATTTACTTCTAAGGTCTACATAATTTTTAATCACTATATTTTAGTCTACCATGATTGATGAAGTCATCCATCAAGGTATTATTTTCATTATAGTTGAGAAGGGATAACCCCTGTGGGTAAATATATTTCTTATTCTAATGAGATATAAATTAGGGAGAAGTTTGAGGAAATATTAGAGGATTCCCCAGAGACCTATTATGAGGATACCACTAATAGAACCTCTGCATTCAACATTCTGCTAACAAGAATAAAAAATCAAAGTTAAGGAGTTGTTACTAGAATCTCCTATGAATAATCTTAAGTATCATATGAAAACACTGAATAAATCCCTTGATCACCATCAAAAAAAGGATAAAGTGAAATATAAATATGAAAATAAGGAAAAATATGATGAGAGGATTGAGGAATACATGGGTTTCTGATGGAAAGAATAATAAAGTCCTTGAGTTAGAGGTTAAGATTCATAAATTAGAACTCAAAATCTCCAAGTAAATGAAAAATTGGGATGAATTGAAGGATGAAAAAAAAGAGTTGAGGAAAGAGATGGTTATCACTTAGTCATAGAGTGATGGAAAATAAGATGGTAGGGTCTATAAAAACCCCAAAAGACTCTTCAACCTAAATCTATTTAAATCTCTAGAACTGGAAAGAGTTATGATCATCAAGGAAATTGAGAGCAAGAAAAAGATAACCTCAAGGCTATGAA
This sequence comes from Torreya grandis, assembly GCA_037957365.1. Lineage (NCBI taxonomy): Eukaryota > Viridiplantae > Streptophyta > Pinopsida > Cupressales > Taxaceae > Torreya > Torreya grandis. Next base: position 3,814,270 of record JARHVA010000264.1, on the reverse strand, counting down.
GGCAAAAAAAGGCAAATAAACCCTAGTTAATAATAAATAACTGGAAGCTACCACTATAGGACCCAAAAAAGCATCAGTGCTAAGAAAAGAGAGTTGGTTGAGAGTACTAAAGGTCCAAACAAATGCACAATGGGTTACTTAAACAAAGTGAAAATTAAGTAGTATAAGGAGAATAATAAGACAACTACATTGGTAGATTGCTTAAATTATGAGAACTTTGCCCTATAGTTATTTTCTTATAATTTTTGGTTTTTTCCACTTTTATATAGGATGAGGTTTCTCTATTATGTTTTCTATAATTTTAGAGTAACTTTGGGGGTTTTAGCAGAAGTTTATAATTTTTTTTTGGTAGCCTTAGGGGATTTTATATGTTAATTATCTTGTGATTAGTATATTTTGTATATATTTTAATTTTTTTAATGGTTATGAGGTCCATTGAAACCCATTTATTTTCCTTATCAAATTAAAAAAGACATGGTTCAATGTTTCATACTACACTTCTCTTCTTTCTCTATTGAAAGCATCCCTCATAAATATAATCGATATGTTGATGTCCTTAATATCATCATAACCTTAGTCTAAGTTGATATGAATAATGATCATATAATATTTACTATCTAATGATTACGTAATCCTTCAATTGAAACATATATTATCAACACATTAGAGTTTTTGGTAGTCACACAAAGTGTAGATAATCCCAAGTGATACTCTCATATATATAATTACCTATATAAATCTAATTTTCTTTAAAGTGTTAAGTGAGAGGATAAAAGGGATTACAACACAAAACCATGTTTTATGCACTCACTCGTGGATCCCTTTTTAAATTTTTTTGGATGGAGATTGTTATGATTTTTAAATCAGATTAAAGCTCAAACTATTATACTTGAAGTTCACAATAGTGATTTTAGAGGCCAATTTAGTGGTAAAACCATGTGTTTAAAGATCTTATGTCAATGATATTATTGTAAAAAAATGTAACAAGAAGTCATGAATATGTTAAATTATGTTCCCAATGTCAAATACATAGAAATATCAATCACAGTCCATCATATGTGCTATAACCTATTATCACTCCATGTATTTTCTATCTTTGGGTATTTGATTTAATTATAAAAAATGAATCCATAATATTCTTATAGACAAAATTTTATGATTACAACTATCTTATATTTTATAAAATGTGTGGAAGCTATCCTTAAAATATATAATAGGTGAAAATATTTACAATTCCTTGTTAATGCATGCCATTGCATGATTCAACCTACCTTATATAATTATTACAAATAATGGTTCATAATTTAAAAATAAAATAGTGAAAATATTTTGTGTTAAGGTTAAAATACATTAGAATTTCTCCACTCCTTACAACTTATAATTAAATGGTTAAGAATAATAAACTAATAAAATAATGAATAAAATCTTAAGAAACCCTATTTCAAAACTTGATTAATATTGACATAAACAAATTATCTATGCTATTTGGGAATATCGCACAAGCATACACATAACAAAAAAGGATACACCCTACTCGTTTATTTATGGAACATAAGTTATTCTTCCTCTTGAGATATAAAAACTCTCTTTACATGTATCATTAAAATACATTATCAAATTTAATGAGTATTGGAAAAATGTCTACATGAATTGGAAATGCTTGATAATAAATGCATATAGGCTCTCATAATTATAAATTTTATCAAGAAACATCAAATAAGTATATGAAAATAAATTTCATGATCGTAAATTTGAAATTAGTGATTTATTACTCAAATAAAATCAAAATAATACCTATGTTAACAAAGAAAACAAATGAAATTTTAAACCCAGTTAGTTGGGTCCATTTTTAATCACTAAAAGGCTCAGTACATGAGCTTATCACCTTGCCACACTCCAATAAAAACATGTCAAGAATCCCATGAATATCATGATTTTAAATCACTATTATACATAAATCAATATATTTATTTTTAATTATTTCAAAAATTCTAAAAAAAATATGACAAAAATTTTAAAAAATCAAATATGATAATTTTTATTTTTAAAAAAGTCAAATTTGTTAGAATATTTAATGTCTAAGTGGGATAAATTAGACCCTTAGCATAATTTGGTTTATTATTAAATAATAATAATTTATTATTTATTAAACATGAGGTGAAAACCTTGTGTAAATAAATAATAAAATATTATGATTTATTATTAACCAATTAATTTAAATGATTTACGGGAAGGATGGACTCATTGGTTACAATGGTCCCCTCCCCTCACATTTATTACAAATAAGGTCTTATCCCTATTTTACTTTCATGAAAACTACACTTGGTGAATTTAATATTTGTTTGTGGCAAATATTTACAAAGGTTATACGAAGGCTTATCAGAAGAAGTGAGAAGGGAAGGAGTTGTATTGGGGTGAAGAGTTTCTCAATTATTGAATATCATCTTAATGGAATTTTTATCTCTTGGAGGTTTTCTCACTTTAAATTATTATTTACTATTTCAATTTTATGTACTTTGTCATCATTTATTCATCTAGATTCAATATATATTACATATATTTTTCATATTCTATAGATTTTATCATGGTATCAGAGCAAGGGGGTGTATATATGATTAGTAAGAAATTTGGATCTCTCAGATCAAGTTCAAATAATTTTTTTAAAAATAATACTATTATAAAACATAATTTTTGTTGATATATGGCTCTATGGCATTGGAGATTTTCAAAAACTTTGTTCCTTCATCAAAAAATTAGTTTTAAAGCTTCTAACTGCTTATTTTTGGAGTTTTGAGACCAGTTGTGAATTTTCATCCCCTAAGGAGTCTTAAAGCATTTACAAAATTTCTCTCAGCCATTGGGACACCATTGTATGACACAATACAACTTGGGTGAATGAAAAACTTATTTTCTACACCAAAAAGTAAATTTTTAAGATCAATTCTAACTTGCCTCAAGATTTTAGGAGTGCTAACAAATTTTAATGTTGTGAAGTGGCTTATCCAGGTTGTAGTAACTTTCCAAAATTCTACTTCTACCATCATTCTTCTTCCTATGAGTGCTACAAGTAAGTAAATATTTTATATAGTTTGTGAAAATATTTAAAAAATACTTTATTTTTTAAAAATATATTTTTCATGCAAATATATAGTGCCCCCCACCTTTAAAATCTTTTATGAAATTTTTACCAAAAAGTAAATTTTATTTAAAAATAGATTTTACACACATATATTATTTTTAAAATTAGTTAAAAAAATTTAAAATAAATTGTTGCATGTTAAAATTTAATTAAAACTACTAATTGAGTTGGTAGTTAACTTTTTGTTGAAAAATTGAAATAAAAATCTCAATTTAATTCATTTTGAAATCCATTTATTGGGTTGTGTTCCAACTTTCTCACGTGTAAACTCTTTTATGGTGTTGACCTTCTTACGACGTTTGATCAAGTCAAAATTTTGTCAAACATAGCCATATAAATAGTCAATCCTTAGGTTTTTTTACCTTTTAGACACATATACATGGTTCATTTTGTATTTTGAAGTCTCATACTCTTAATTTTAATAGTTTTTTAATAATAGTGTGTAGTGGTCATTTTGGATGTGACTCTTTTGACACCTAGATTTGTGTAATTATAAATCATTTTTTTACATTTTTTGTATCTAAATTATGTGATTAAGTATAGATATACTTGTAATTTAATTTATCTTTCAATAAAAGTATAAAAACTCATTAAAAATGTTATTTTTATTAAAATCATTCTTACATTAGTATATTTTTGTGACACTTGTGACACCCTATTTTGTCACAATCTTTCACAGTTTTTTTCTTTGTCTAGCATTAATTTGAAAAATTATTGTGTTTGCACTTTAAATTTTTTAAATTATCAAATTAAGTTAAAATTCACACTATAAATATTTTTTCTAAGTATTTTTTTATTGTTTTGAATAACAGAAAGCTATGGATTTACCTCATTTTTCCTTAGATAAATCTCAAATGCTTAATCTAAATAATTATAATATATAGAAAAATTTATGTTAAAGCTGAATTTACAGTCTGAAAGTTGTAGAATGTTGTCATTGGGATTGAAAAATCCCCTTCTAAATAATATGTGACTCCTAAACACACCAATCCATTTCAATAGAAATTACAGGAAGCTATGTCCATTATCTTGCAGAGTGTTAAGGATGAATTGCTTCTCCACATTGGTAATTAGGAGTCTCCTATCAATGTTTAGAAACTCCTTAAATCTATATATGAGGGCACTCATCTCTTTAAGATTATTAAGTTAATCCTTAAATTGCTAACTACACCTATGAAAGGTGATGAGAAAATTGTGAATTTTATCATTAAAAATAAAATCATTAAAGCTCATTTAGATAGATGTAATTGTATTTTTATTCAAGATCAATTGATTTATTTTAGCATTAAGTTAAATATTATGAAATTTTTAAAAAAATAATAATAATTTTGAATTTTAATTATCAAATTGAGCAAGATATCCTTGACCTTACCACCTTGTCTACTCTCTTGATTCAAGAAGATCAAGTTATGATAAATTTTAATTCTAAATAGAATGCCACTCAGGCACTTTTCACTTTAAATAATGTTTCTAATAACACTAAAAACTAAAAATCTAACCCTACTTCTGTTAAAGGCAAACACAAGAATAAGAAATTTGGTAATGAGAATCATAGACCTAAGTTTAATGTAAATTTCAATGTATGGTAAATTTGCTCATAGAATGGAAACTTATTATAAAAATAAGGATATCAATAAAAATCAAAATCATAAAAATAATAAAGAGAAGAACATAATCAAAACAAGCAGAAGAATTAAAACCCTAATAAAATTAACAATCAAGATTCAAAAGGTATTGCTTTATATGATGTTTTGTTTGCTTCAAATGAAAATGAGTAGATTTTAGATAGTGGTGCATCACACCATATAAAATTATTATTTGATATTATATGTAATTATATAGACATCTCTAAAATAATTTACTTATGAGATAATTATTTTTTAGAAGTAATTAATCAAGGAAAAACAATGTTTTCAAATGTTACTAGAAATGATGTTTTCTATGTACCTAAACTCAAAAAGGATTTGTTATCTTGTTTTCAACTTAAAAATGATAATTTCATTGTAAAATTAGTTAAAGATATTTGGTCCATTATAAATGAATCTAGTTCCTTGATTGTTCAAGGTGTTTAAAAGAATGGTGTATATATCTTTTCTCCTTTTGCATGTTTTCTTTCATCACATAGTAATAATGAATATTAATTATGGAATGAAAGATTAAAACATGTTAATTTTAAAATTTTACATAATATGTCTATAAAAAATATTTTTTTTGGACTTCCTTCTATCCATTCTCATCATGAAACTTGTGAGGGTTGCTTATGTGGTAAGCAACATACTAACCTCTTTCACAAGAATCATGATGAGAATTCCTCACATCCTTTAGAATTGATTCATAGTGATGTTGTAGGAACTATTTAAGTTGTATCTCTTAATGGTTATTTTTATTTTATTACTTTTATTGATGATTACACTAAAATTATTTGGTCTTTTTTTATTAAAAAAAATTTAATGTGTCATCTAAATTTAAGGAATTTAAGGCTAGTGTTGAAAATGCATATGATTTTTATATTAAGAGATTAAGAACTAATAATGGTTATGAATATATTAGTAAAGATTTTGATTTTTTTTTCATTAGTTTTGGTATTCAAAAGGAACTAACAATTCCCTATTCCCCTTAGCAAAATGGTATTGTTGAAAGGAAAAATCACATCATCATAGAAATGGATAGAACAATGTTGTAATTTACAAATGTTCCTAATTTTTATGGGACGAAGCCATGAATAATATTTTCTATATTATAAATATAGTCCCTAACAAATCCTTTCATCTCTATACCCTTTTATAAATGTGGATTAAAAATAAACCTAGTGTGGCCCATCTTAGGATTTTTGACAGTCTTGCTTCTATATTTGTCCCTGAAATTAAAAGGAAGAAGCTCAAACCCACTTCCCATTTTTGTATTTTTGTAGGATATAGAGGAAAATTAAAAGGTTTAAGAGTGTATGATCTTTTTAAACATTAGATCATTGATAATAGAAATGTTCTTATTCTTGAAAAATTCTTTTGTGAGCCCTCTACAGATCCTCCTCAATGTTCTTTTGTTGATGAACCTAACTCTCATGTTTCTCCTTGTGATGAAATAGATGCCCATGAAGAAGTTGATCTATTTTTAGATAACTTAGAGTATGAGGAACCCCGTAAGTTTCATGTTCAATCTAATAGACTTACATGGCTAGAATCCCTAATTCAATATTCTAATGTTGACAATGTTAATAAATTAACTAGAACTCAATGTTTTTATCATGCATTAATGACTTTGTATGAATGTGAACCTAAATCATTCAAGGAATCCACTCAAGATGATAGATGCAATGTTGTTATGCAAGTTGAATATAATATCTTAATTAAAAATTAGACTTATAATCTTATCCCTCCTCTATATAAAATATATATTGTCAATTGTATGTAGATTTATAAGATCAAATATAATTCATTCAATAAAATTGATAAATTTAAAGCTAGATTAGTTGCTCATAGATTTACTCAAAAACTCGAAATTGACTAAGTTGAAACCTTTACTCTTGTAAAAAAAATGAGTACTGTTAGGCTTATTATTGCTCTTGTAGCCCAAAGTGGTTGGGTTATCCACTAAATAGATGTCAATAATGCATTTCTAAATGGTGATTTAGAAGATGAAATCTACATGACTCAACCTAAAGGTTTCACTGAAACTAATAAAGAGCATTACGTATGAAAGTTAAAGAAATTTGTCTATGGTTTAAAACAAACTCCTCAACTTTGGTATTCTAAAATTATTTCTTTTTTTAAGGAATTTGGTTTCTCTAATTGCTAGTATGATAACAATCTCTTTGTTAAAGTTAAAAATGGTCATTTTTTAAAATTGTATTATATGTTGATTATTGATGATTTAACTAGTTTAATTCATAAATATAAAGATAAACTAAGTCAAATTTTTTAAATGATTGATTTAGAAATTTTGTATCATTTTTTAGAAATGGCTATATTTTAGGATAAACATTCTATTATTGTATCACAGTCTCCATGTGGTCATAAATTTTTTGTTAAGTTTGACAAGCTTGATTGTAAATATTCTTCTACTCCTATTAATATTGGTGTTAAACTTGATCCAAAACCTACATTTAAAAATTCTAACCCTAATTTATATAGATAACTTATTGGTAGTTTGATTTATCTAACCATTACTAGGTTAGATATTTCATAAGTTATTGGTGTTGATTCTAGATTTATGTAGGATCCATATTTGGATCATTGGAAATTAGCTAAATGAATTATTCATTATATCAAAGGAATAATTAATCTTAATTTATTTTATTCTTTCATTGATAATGCTAAATTATGTGTTTATTGTGATGTTGACCATGTTGGTGATACTATAGATCACAAATCTACTTTCAGATATGTTTTTAAGTTTGATACATGTTTATCACTTGTATTAGCAAAAAGTAACCTACTATCTTTATCTATTCTATTGAATAAGATTATAATATTGCTATGGAAGCTACCAAAGAAGCCATGTGGTTGTAAAGGTTGTTGGGAGAACATCATTTTGATGTTTCTCATAGTACCATTCTTCATTGTGATAACCAAAGTTGTATAGATCTAAAAAAAAATCTAGTGCAGTTATAAATAACTAAACATATTGAAGGTCATGTGTATTTTATCTAAGATAAATTCCTCAATGATGATATTGATCTATAGTTCTATTTTATAGATGAATAAGTGGTAGATATATTCATAAAACCCATGTTGCTACCAAGTTTTGTCAATTTCATGCAATATTGGGCCTCTCAAAGTTACCATTAAGAGAATTTAATCATAAGTGGGCTTAGTGAACCTTAGCCTTATTGACGCTTATCCTTGGTAAATTTATTAAATAATAATAATAATATATCATTTATTAATATGAGGTGAAAACCTCATGAAAATAAATAATACAGTTATAATTATTTGATGAGTTACCAAAATTTAATTAAATGACTTTATCTGGATGGATGGACCCATTATTTTTACAACAGTCACCTCCCTTGAAATTTCACTATAAAATAGGATTTTACCTCTATTGTGAATTCATTTCAAATATAAAATTATTTTTTCATATTCAACTTATGATTTTTTGTGAAGGCCATTCTATGAAGAAGTGAGAAGGTAGGAGAATTTGTATTAAGGCTATTATTATTTCTCAATTATATGAATAATCACTATAGTTTTTTTACCTCCATTAAAAGTTTTCTCACCTAATCTTTGTGTCATATTGTTCAACTGATCTGTGATAATTATGATTTGATATTCATTTACACTTATATATCCCATCCTATGTATAACTACTTATATGTATACATAAATTCTTTGATATCAGAGTTACCATTGAGGGGGAGTGTGCATGACAATGCCACTTCCTAATGGTCATGTGTTTTTTATTTTTCTCTATACTTATTCTCATTATAAACCATTGTAAAATTTATGTGAAATTTATGTGATTTGTTTAAAATTAATGTGTAATTTTTACTTTTGTACCCAAATACATTAAAATCATACATTTTAATGGAGTTCCATATGTTTTAAAAGGCTCCAAATATGCTTATATGATTATTCATGAAAAACTGTGAGATGTAATCTCATGATCATATTAGCCTAGACTTAATTTATAGTAGTTTATGTATTATAATTATTTTTGTTTCAAAAGTTTATGTTTGCATTATGAATGTTTTTAAATCCTTTAATTATGTGAATAGTATAATTCATGTATTAAGGTGTCTATGCTATTGATCCCAACTTAGTATTAAGGGGAAGTGTTAGAAAATTTAATGTCTAAGTGGGGTAATTTAGACCTTTAACATACTTTGGTTTATTATTAAACAATAATAATTTATTATTTATTAAACATGAGGTGAAAAACTCATGTAAATAAATAATAAAATATTATAATTTATTATTAACCAATTAATTTAAATGATTCACAAGAAGGATGGACCTATTGGTTACAATGGTCACCTCCCCTCACATTTATTATAAATAGGGTCTTACCCTATTGTATTTTTCATGAAAAATAAACTTGGTGAATTTAATATTTGCATGTGGAAAATATGTACAAAGGTTCTATGAAGTATTATGTGAAGTGAGAAGGGAAGGATTTTTATTAGGGTGCAGAGTTTTTCAATTATTAAATATCATCTTCATGGGTTTTTTTACCTCTTAGAGGTTTTCTCGCTTTAAATTATTTTGTCCTATCTCAATTATATGTACTCTTTATCATCATTTAATAATCTAGATCTAATATTTATTAAATATCTATATTTTATATTTTATTGATTTTATCAAAACTATATTCAAAAATTAAAAATCAAGACGTAAAACTCATTTAAAATTGTTTCTATATTGTTTATTCCATATGATATTTATTATATGTTAGGTATATATTATATTTCAATTTTTAAATACACACTACTTATCATGAGGCATTTGTGGGATACATAACATAATTTTACATGGTTTTCACATTGGGATTCCATTATTACCCAATAAATTTTCTAAGTTAGGGGCATATATTTGTTCTCCATGAAAAATTCAATAGATTCTATCTATCCATAACCTTTATACCATGTTGAGCCACATATCATAAAAAGAAAATTCTACTCACTCATGCTATACATTTGTCAAATGAATATGATACTTGGTAACAATAACATTAATATATATGTATACTTTAAACTAGTCTCATTTGATTTATGCTTGTTTATTACCATGATAAATTATACTTTTTAATTATTATGAATGGCCCTTGGCCTTTTATGTGATAATTATTGATTATATGGAATCATTATGCCAATTTTACATGGCCCTTATATTTTTGTGTTGATGCGACATTCACCTGTCCATTGTATGTGGTATTTGGTCCTTATGTGTGGAATTATATACAAAATTCATGACACTGTATGACATTTATTGTTCATATGGTTACATGATTCATATCATGAATTAGTCCTACTCATTAATCTTATTTTGGTGCCATGAATATATCATGCACTTGATGTTTATGTGATTCAATTTTATATATATATATATATATATATATATATATATATATATATATATATATATATATATATATATATATATATATATATATATATAACACATGAAAATTAAACTCTATATTTAAATATTATCATGTGCTACACTTAAAAATTCAAGTGCTACTACATGAATTCATCTTTCACATATTAGACAATTATTCATTTGAGTTAATTGACTTTAATGTTACATCCCTCATCTCAAATTAGGGGAATCATAATGGGCTTGTATTAAGAATTCAATTCCAAATGAGAAAATTTTAGAATTATGACACTATACAATTTCAAAAATTACTACATGATTAGGAATTTTTAAATTATGGGGGCATGTGACATACATGTGCATTCATTCCTAGAGCTACACATGGTAAGTTTACAATATTTATAGGTTTAAATAGTTTCAAAGCTAAAATGGAATTCAATATCAATACAAGTATAATACAAAGGTCATGATCCTCATTCATGTTTAAGTTACTACATTTAAATTTAAATTTTTTCAAGTTTAATTTTTTTTAAATTTCAAAGTTTCAAATAGTATCTAGATCCATCTATAATGGTGTAATTTGTCTTCATGTTGAAAGTGGGTGACATTATATTCTGGTGATACTCAATGTCTATAGTTTCACATTTTCTATGTATAAATCCATAGTTGGTGGTTTCACCCTTTTATATTATTTTACAGATTACTTTACATGATCAAATGATAGTTGGAGCATACAATCTTTCCAACTCAAAGCATCAAATATTATCAAATTGAGACTTGATCACTCTCAATTCACCATAGGTTCAACATTTATCTAAATGACTAAATATGAGGGTAAGTAATTATTCACTTTCAAGTTACATGGAAATTTAATTGCATACTCTTTTAGGTGTATGCTTTCTTTACTCTCTTTTCAAAAATTAATTTTTCAAGTTCAAATTCTCAATTTTAAAATATAGGAAATAATTGACTTCCTTATATTTTTTTCTATTAATGCATCTTGCACAATCAATATTGTCATCAAAATACAAAGTGTGTATACAAACTTAGGTTTGTATCTACTTTACTCTAGTAATTTCACTTTGTTGCATCACTAGAATGAAGTGGGAGAAAATGTAGACACTTTAATTCAATCATTAAGTTCTTTACAATGTATTAAATTTACATCATTATTGTATACACATAATATTTTTCTCTATATCATTTGTAGACACTTTTTCTTGTAGTGACTTGTTGAGCATCTATCTCACTAATGTCACATCACCAAAACATGAACTTTAAAATTATGAATAACTTGGGAAATAAGCATAACTCTCCTATAATTTTTTTATTAACTAAACCATCAAATGTTAAAAGGTGATTAAGAGTGGAAAATAATAGTGGAGGATGAAGTAATAACTTAAAACTCAAGTGGAACCAACTCATGCTATCATGCTAGATAACCATTGATCCACATCTATTGACAAGGCAATTCCAACTTTCAAACCTTTTTACACTTATTACTTAGTTTCTCATATGGTGCAGAACATGCTTCTTTAGCATGGTTCATTACTCAATAGGCATTGACCATATATGACATAAATTTAACGTTATT